>MJUU01034133.1:11639-45805 GCA_002080025.1 Modiolus philippinarum | reverse complement strand
TTCCCCTCACAAATAATTACCTGTTTGGTTAGATATATTAGTATTTATTTTCATATTTAAATGTATATTTATACATATTTAAAGCTATTTATAATTTACGTAATTACCTTGCGCATGCAAAAATGTTCTAAAAGTAAGTAAGGAGAAGGAGTATTATAAGGATTTGGTCCTTGTTTCCCTATCCTAACTGCTTAATTGTTGTTGGCTTAATTTGTATATTTATCTTTGTATTTTTGAATTGATTTAGCTAAGTAAATATGTTTACATGAAAATCGGGGATTCTGCTGTATACACAATGGTACTGTAACAAAACTTACCTATGCTGTGGGATAAGAGAAAATATTCAAATAACGTCAATAGAATACCTCGAAAGAACAAGGATTTGTAATTACAAAAATATACGTCCTAAAACATTGCCAAAACAAGAACATAGAAAAACATACGTCCTAAAACATGGCCAAAACAAGAACATAGAAAAAACATACGTCCTAAAACATGGCCAAAACAAGAACATAGAAAAACATACGTCCTAAAACATGGCCAAAACAAGAACATAGAAAAGCATACGTCCTAAAACATGGCCAAAACAAGAACATAGAAAAACATACGTCCTAAAACATGGCCAAAACAAGAGCATAGAAAAACATACGTCCTTAAACAAGGCCAAAACAAGAACATAGAAAAACATACGTCCTAAAACATGATCAAAACAAGAACATTGAAAAACAATCACGTTAGATAGATATAAAATGCAGAAATAAAAACACAACATTTCAAAACCAACGAACTCACGGTATCTGATAGTGACATCAAGGGCTTTGGAAACATGTACTGCGAATCTTAAGTCATCCTTAGAATTGGATCCTTTGAAATAAAAAAACTATTCCAGTGTAATTCAAATAACAGGAAAATTATTATCAAAGTTACCCTATAGCTACTGCAAGGTTGTACTGATTAGAATTAATCATTGTTCCAATAAACATGGGAAGACTTATAAAGATCATTTGAAACTTAAATTTACCAATATCCTTTTCCTCTGGCATCTTTTGTCTTCGTACCCGTACTAATTCTACTAAAACCGCCTGACCAATCGGGATCATCATAGATGTCGTAGCTGTATTGCTAACCCACATTGACATAAACGCTGTTGAGAGCATGAATCCAAATGTTAACCTGCGATATAAAAAACCCACTATTAGACACAAAATACTTTATTACAACACATGTGCTAAATCAAATCATATAAAGGCCATACAACTACTTTAAGTTTCCATCTGTAGTTTGTTTACCTACAATTTTACACTGTTGAGTCAGATATAATTCATAAAAGCATCATGATTATCATATTTTGTACTATGTAATATAGATATGTATATAAATAAAAGCAAAATCAATGCCTTAATTTCACGCATGTCAACAGATAGTTTACTCTGTTTTATAATTAATTTTGCTCACCATTTAGTTGATGTTCCCACCAGTAATAAAAGTTTGAGGGCAAATCGTCTGTGAATGTTCCATTTCTCTATACAGACTGCCACAGATAAACCTCCGAGGAATACAAATATAGTACCCTATAAGGAAATATATACGGCATTCAAATATATTTAATATATGACTGGTTCTTAAAACTGTAAAATTGTCGACGTAAATGATAAAAAACACGTCCATAATGACTCCGCAGAAATAAATACTAATATTCAAAACGAAAACGGATTCAAAACGATAAAAAAATGCTAAGCTGAAATGTTCACTGAAAGCTTAATTGAAACTAGAAAGAATTAGGGACATCTTATATGTAAACACCAAAGTTACATGTATATGTGATAAAGCACCAAAAGATTCGTATATAGCAAGTGATTTTAGTACTTGTTGTCGTCGGTATTCCGTCTAATTGATTTGAATTTAGATGGCGTATCGAATCTTGATTTGTTAATATTCTTTTCTTGAGTTCTTTAGAAATGACTTATCGACGAATTTTAACATGATTATTATTTTCATTTTGCTGAAAAATCAAATAAACTACAGAATGCGTTTACATGCAGAATTTGTTTGTAACTTATAAAAGCTTTCTAATTTCTTAAGTTATCTGTGTTCTTACCGAATAATATTTTGAAGCTAAATCTTGGACTGAAGCCACACCCATCATTGGAAATAATATTATTGGCAACAATGCGGTCGCTGATATCGGTATGGCCTCTGTCGTCCAGAATATAGCCATCACCAGCAATCCGTATCCACATTTTGCTTCCTGTAAAAACATACAAAATAGTTTTGCTCAGAAGAGACACAAGTTGTTGAAATGCGCATATGCAGAAACTAAATTCACAGCAACACTGGTATTTTATTATTCATTAACGGTCTTGATAAAAGACAGGAAAAAAAGCAACTTCATGTACGTAAATATACGTATATGTACATTTTTTAATTTTTTTTTATTCTACCATTCATGTCAACTTGAAATCATTTTGACAAAAAATAAATAGATAAATAATTACTTAAATGAATAAATAATGAATTTTGCAATAAGTTGAGTAAAGAATAGTAAAGAAATAGGGGAAACGAAATGAAGTTCACCGAATCCACTCTTGATAGTAAAACCTAAAATCAAAATTAAGCATATCGTAGAAGCTTTCTTGCTAAAATGAAAATGATCACTTCAATAATTTCCCATCTGTACAGCAACTATGTACCCGAGAGAAATCAGAATACATGTAAAGAGCTGATAAAAGGAATGGTATATCTCCTACATACATGTATTAATAACAGCTACGGGAGAAAATTGTTACATGCTACATGCTACATTCCAAAAAGTCGCGTTTGTATTTTCTATTTAATTTTTAAAAATATTTAAGTAATCTTTACATTAACATCTTTTGCCTTGTTTTTCCCGGATATTGTTTTTGATTCGGGAATGTTCCAACTTGATCACTTTGGTTTAGGTTATTACAGATTATTGACTTTCGGGAACTTCGGCGTGTTGCAAAAAGCAGATAAGAATATTTTCAGAGACTGATTATGAAAAAAAATTAGTTTAAAGTCAAATCATTTTATTATTATTTTGATTTTAAAATAAAAGCAGGTTTGTTTACATGATAAGAAGACTGTCACGTTATTGTAATATCGTTTTATTGCTTTTTTGCAATACTCAAAATTTTTGTCAAACAATGGTTTGTGATCATGGCGTATGACAGGAGGTGTTTCCAGGAACCCCTGAATCGACGGATTTGTTTGAAAAGAAAAAATATCGCCAAATTTTAACAAAAGATCTCAGGTGTAAGAGTTGCTAGATTCAAATAGTTTTACTAAGGATGTGAATTAATTCTATTGTATTAATCATTATCATTAATAAGGGAAAATTTCAATGGAACCCACCGGGGTACATGAAAAATATATTTGGTTTTCAGTATCCTGAATTGAATTCGATGTGGTGTGATTTCTACCTTTTTTAGCTTCATGGTGATTTTGAAGATGTTGACCTTGTGATAACGTATAAACGGGTAACGTGACGAGAATAAAGATTCCCACTAATACCAAGTTAAAATATTGTTTGTATGTCTATCATTACCGTAGTGTATTAGACGATTTGGGTCAATTTTATAATCAATGTATAACTAAATTACAATACAATCATTCAGTTAGAACAGATAAAGAGTGACTATGCATATATATTATATCGAGACATCAGTAACATAAAAGCTGATATGGAACATGCCAAGAAACGCCAAGCACGTTGATTTTTTTCATCGAGAACAAGGAAACGATAACCAAAAAGTCAAAAGCAGAACGATTAACTGTTTATTGTATAATCAGATGTACCAACATTCCTTTAACTTTTGAAATAAATATAAATGTGCATGTAGCAAAGCTGATAAATTAGAGTTACAATAATACATCATTGAGTGGGTGCTTTTATTCTCCAAAAGGTCAAAGTTACCCAAATTCAAGACAGCTAGTCAAATGTGAAAAAAAAGATGAGACAGCCAAACATATTAGCCCATACCTACCCAGATTTTAGACATTGTCAAGGCTGTTCAAATCTAGACAGTTATTCATATACATATACAATAAATTATCGATGAGAAAAAGCAAACAAGAGGCTCTCAAGAGCCTGTATCGCTCACCTGGACCATGGCTGACAAAGATAAAAGGCATTTCGAAAAGGAAAAACAAAACATAAAATTTAGCAGTATAATTTTTTTTTCTAAAATTACAGTATTCTTGTTTGGTTTCCATGGCAACTGAAAGATCCACCATCCATTACAACCCATAACAGAACGACAGTCAAAAAAAAAATTGGGCAGGGATTCCCCTTATAATCAAGGTAATACATAATGCTGAAATTGAAACATTCAGACCACAATTCAAATATAAATTCAAAAAATTGGGCAGAGGTTCCCCTTAAAATCAAAAGGGCCAATGTAAAAACTATGTTCCAGATGGTGGCCATCTTGGATGGGGTATGGACCTGCCAGATACAGTTTTTGGATGGGAGCTCCTAAGGACCATTGTGGCTTAGTTTGGTTCTAATTGGACCAGTAGTTTCTGAGAAGAAGATCTTTGAATATATATTATATGGTCCAATGTTAAAACTATATTCCCGCTGGCGGCCATCTTGGATGAGGTACAGACCATCTGAGGGCCATTGTGACTTGTAGTTTCTGAGAAGAAGATCTTTGAACGTCTTTACCATAGGGTCCAATGTTAAAACTATGTTCCCCGCTGGCGGCCATCTTGGATTAGGTACGGACTTGCCGGATTCCTTTTTTGGAAGGGACCATCTAAGGACCATTGTGACTACGTTTGGTTATAGTTGGACTGGTAGTTTCTGAGAAGAACTTCTTTGAATGTAATTTCCATAGGGTTCAATGTTAAAACTATGTTCCCCGCTGGCGGCCATCTTGGATTAGGAATGGACCTGTCGGATACCTTTTTGGAAGGGACCTTCTAAGGACCATTGTGTCTAAGTTTAGTTATTATTGGACTTGTAGTTTCCGAGAAGGAAATCTTTGAATGCTTTTCCATAGGGCCCAATGTTAAAACTATGTTCCCCGCTGGCGGTCATCTTGGATTAGGTACGGATTTGCCGGATACCTTTTTTGGAAGGACCATCTAAGGACAATTGTGTCTAAGTTTGGTTATAATTGGACTGGTAGTTTCAGAGAAGAAGATCTTTGAATGTCTTTCCCATAGCGTCCAATGTTAAAACTATGTTCCCCGCTGGCGGCCATCTTGGATTAGGTACGGATTTGCCGGATACCTTTTTTGGAAGGACCATCTAAGGACCATTGTGTCTAAGTTTGGTTATAACTGGACTGGTAGTTTCTGAGAAGAAGATCTTTGAATGTCTTT
Source organism: Modiolus philippinarum (assembly GCA_002080025.1). NCBI lineage: Eukaryota > Metazoa > Mollusca > Bivalvia > Mytilida > Modiolidae > Modiolus > Modiolus philippinarum. The sequence continues at coordinate 40,456 of MJUU01034133.1, read as the reverse complement.
CCCATAGGGTCCAATGTTAAAACTATGTTTCCCATTGGCAGCCATCTTGGATTAGGTACGAACTTGCCGGATACCTATTTTAGAAGGGACCATCTAAGGACCATTGTGACTAAGTTTGGTTATAATTGGACTGGTAGTTTCTGAGAAGCAGATCTTTGAATGTAATTTCCATAGGGTCCAATGTTAAAACTATGTTCCCTGCTGGCGGCCATCTTGGATTAGGTACGGACCTGTCGGATACCTTTTTTGGAAGGGACTATCTAAGGACCATTGTATCTAAGTTTGGTTATAATTGGACTTGTACTTTCTGAGAAGAAGATCTTTGAACGTCTATTCCATAGGGTCCAGTGTTAAAACTATGTTCCCCGCTGGCAGCCATCTTGGATTAGCTATCTATTGATTTCACACAATAACAGATGGTCAAAACTACTCAAGATTCTAGACAGCTATATAACAAGTCAAAGCTTTTGACGTTCTAATTGTCGAAAATGGCAATAATCTAATCAGCAACTCGAAATGGGTCATTCTAAACAGCATGTCAAAGTTTGTCAAGGCGCTATCCATGTTATTAAAGTTTTTCAAAGCTACCTAGGTTCGAGACATCTACTCACAGTTGCTTAATGCTACCAAGGTTCTGGGCAACTTGTCAATAGTTGCCAGGTTATATACAGTTGTTAAAAGTTGGTCAAATTGTACAGGTTCTAGAAAGCTAGTCAAAAGGACCAAAGATAGCATGGTTCTAGACAGCTTGTAAAAAGGACCAAAGATAGCCAGGTTCTAGACAGCTCTTTACGGTTATAAAAACTACTGAGTTTCAAAAAGCTGTTCTAGATATCAAGGCAAAGCTGGTTCCAGATACCATGATCTAGACAGCTGGTCAAAATAACTTAGGTTCCAGTCATCCGATCAAAGTTGTTACAAGCTACCGAGGTGCTAGACAGATGGTCAAAGTTTGTTAAGGCTTCCCATATTTAAACAGTTAGTCACAATTTACTCAGGGTCTAGATAGCTAGCCAAAGTTGGTCAGACCTATATGGCTTTAAGACAACTTTTAAAATATGAAAAAGAGAGGAAATGTGGTAAATGTCAAGGAGACAACATCCCATATCCAGGGTAAAACGACCAAAAACAAAACTTCTTTAAAGTTAGTCAAAGTTACCAACTACACAGGTGTTATACAGCTGGTCAAAGCTATCCTAGTTGTACACAACTTGTCAAAGTTTTTCAAAGCTAAGCAGGTTCTAGACAACTGTTCAATGTTGGTCAAAGCTATCAAATTTATAGACAGCTAGTCAAAGTTGATCAAAGCTACCCAGAAGTTATTTTCACACACAAAAAAAGACACGACAAATTTTAATCGTAAGTCAATATGAAACACTAAAGACGTACGACTTATTGATTTTGTGGAAATGACACCTGGTCTAAGTTGATAAAAGTTGTCCAAGCTCTAGACATTCCCATTCGATCAAACCTACTCAGCTTCTAGAAGCTAATCACAGTTGAACAGTACTACTCATGTTCTAAATAGCTAGTTAAAAATGGTCAAAGTTATCCAGGTTCTAAACAGCTGTACAGTGTTGTCAGAGCTACACATGTTCTAGACATCTAGTCAAAGTTGGTCATAGCTATCAGGATCTAGACATCTAGTCAAAGTTGGTCATAGCTATCAGGATCTAGACAGCTGGTCAAAGTTGGTCATAGCTATCAGGATCTAGACATCTAGTCAAAGTTGGTCATAGCTTTCAGGATCTAGACAGCTGGTCAAAGTTGGTCATAGCTACCAGAATCTAGACATCTAGTCAAAGTTGGTCATAGCTATCAGGATCTAGACATCTAGTCAAAGTTGGTCATAGCTATCAGGATCTAGACAGCTGGTCAAAGTTGGTCATAGCTACCAGGATCTAGACAGCCGGTCAAAGTTGGTCATAGCTATCAGGATCTAGACATCTAGTCAAAGTTGGTCATAGCTATCAGGATCTAGACATCTGGTCAAAGTTGGTCATAGCTATCAGGATCTAGACAGCTGGTCAAAGTTGGTCATAGCTATCAGGATCTAGACAGCTGGTCAAAGTTGGTCATAGCTATCAGGATCTAGACAGCTGGTCAAAGTGGGTGTAAGCTACCCAGTTGCTAGAAATATAATAAAAGTTGGCCAAGGCTGTTCATATTTGAGGCAATGCTGCCAAGTTCAAACAGTCGGTTAAAATTGGTGAATGCCATTCAGGTTCTTGATAAATATTTCAGATTGATCAACGCTCTACATATTTAAGACAGATGGTAAAAGTTGTCCAATGCTCATGTTCAAAGTTTGGCAATGCTACCTAGGTTCTAGACAGCTGTTAAAAGCTATCAAGGTTATGGACACCTGTTCAAAATTTGTCAAAGCTACCTAGGTTCTAGACAGCTGTTCAAAGTTGATAAATACTACCCAGAATTTTAGACAGCTGATCAAAATTGACCAAAGCTATCAACGTTCTAGTAAGGCAGTCAAACTTGACCAAAGCTATCCACGTTCTAGCAAGGCAGTCAAAAATGACCAACGCTATCCACGTTCTTGCAAGGCAGTCAAAATTGACCAAAGCTATCCACGTTCTAGCAAGGCAGTCAAAATTGACCAAAGCTATCCACGTTCTAGCCTAGCAAGGAAGTCAAAGTTGACCAAAGCTATCCACGTTCTAGCAAGGCAGTCAAAATTGACCAAAGCTATCCACGTTCTAGCAAGGAAGTCAAAGTTGGTCAAAGCTACCCACATTCTATAAATCAGGTTAAAGTTGGCCTAACCTATAGAAAAGTTCAAGACAGATATTCAAAACTGAAAAAAATACTCAGGTTCTAGGCAGCTAGTCACCGTCTGTTGGCAGTAGTCAGGTTCTATTATTTACATGTAGAATCAGTTTAGTTTTTTGATATCCGGGTTATATGCCATTGATTTATTCACTTTTTACCCTTTTGGGCCCATTTAGAGCTTGCTATATGGTGTGAGGTTCCTCACTGTGTTGAAGACCGTACCATGACCCCTAGAGGCTTTGTGTTGGGTCGTTTTAACATTGAGGTAGGATGTTGTCTCCTTGACATTTACCCCATTTCTTTTCTTTTTCATATTGATACAAACAAAATTGTATGTTGGACATGTTCCGACAAAACCAATAGCAGTATGTCACTTTTTTGGTCTTCAATATAGATTGAAAGTATAGTAAGAGGGGTTGGAAGAAAAGGTCTGATCCTAGGATCCCGAGAAAATAGCTTTCGAATCCTGAATTCCCTAGAAGTTTTTTAATGACGATGCAAATCCCGTTTCCGATTAAGGCCTTTACACCCTCAGTAATTTGAAACTAGTTAAAATCGTATACATAACAATTTTATTACTTTTCTGTCCATATCCGGAGTGATAAAAAACGACAATAATAGTAAAAATAATGGTGGCGATGATGATGATGACGATGATGATGAATAATAAAATAAAAAAAATAAGTACATAAATAAATAGATAAATAAAGAAAGAAAGAAAATAAAGCGACTAACCTGAGTATTAATAACTAATGGAAGTGGCAATAAAAGTAGTGGCGTTAAAAATATTATAAGTTTCTTGGTATTCCTTCTGATGAAATCAAATTTCCCCATTTTAATAAAGAACTGATCATTTACAAATTTGCTTTAACTACATATTTATATTAATGCACCAGCACGAGTGATACGTGACATTGTTGTAAATATACCCCAGTCTGGAGCCAGTATGGCGTAATGTTTTGTTATTGAGATTGTCACGTCCCGGGACGAAGCATAAGGGGATATTATGCACAAAAGACCAGACAAAATTCACTTGCATCCTTTTTACCCATACATCGGCAAACGAATACCGAAGCAAGAAAAGGAAAGGGGAAATTCTAAAATCATAAATCCAACATCACGGCAACTCACAGCAACAAGAATTGAGACAGTATGACAAAGACAAAACAAATAAACAAAAGTGAACAAGAACGCCACAAAACTAAAGCACTAGCATTGTGAACCCCTATAAAAACTGAGGTATCATCAGGTGCTCCGGAAGGGTACGCATGATCTGCTCCATGCATGGCACCCGTCACACAGCCAGCTAGAATATAGTATTGAAAGATCTGTTTGATGACTGATTGATAATTGTCATTTTCTAACCCATAGACAAAACCAATTAAAATCCATGGTACGTGTTACTTCTCTAACCCTAAAACAGTACCAAGGTAAAATTTTGAAAAGCTTATGCGAGTGTATTAAGTGGTCGGACAATAACAAGGACAACTTGGTATAACAAACATAGCAACGAAGACAAAACAAAAAGATGACAAATGTGCTATACAAGACAACACAAAAAAACTAAAGCAACTGACAGTGTGAACTCCCACTGAAAACCGGGAGTATCATCAGGTGTTCTGGAAGGGTAAGCATGATCTGCTCCACGCATGGCACCCGTCACACTGCCAGTGAAAGGTCCGGTTTTGTCACAGTCGGTGTTAGTCAGTCCGGTAACAAACTCTGGATCTACCCAAAAATATCTGTTCTCATTTGTGAAACAGAAACATTGTAATGGTCTGTCAAATCATGGTGACGACCGTAAAACTTCTGTAGTGACAATTGCAACAGTGACTGAATATACCCTTGATGTGTAAGTTTTTGAGACAGTAATTTCGCTCTGTTGACAAAATCGCTGTACAAACTACAGGCACGGCTATAGCGAATGAGTTGTGAAATGTACACGCCATATGCCGGAGAAGTGGGAATATTACTGCTCAAAAACGGGAAGTTCACTATTGGAAAGTCGAAATCATCACGCTTGTCGTAAAGTTTTGTTTTCAGACGTCCAGAGTTGTCAATGTAGAGGTATAAGTCCAGATGGTGTATCAGTGGTCTCTTTAATTTCGAGTTCATTTGGGTATATAAGATGAAGGTTATCTTTAAATTGAGGATTGTTCAATGAAAGAACATCATCTATATAACAGAAACTGAAATTAAAGGATTTGGCTAGCTTATTGTCTTTTTTCTGAACTAGCCCTTGTATGAACCTGGCTTCATACGAATAAAGAAACAAATCTGCTAAAAGTGGCGCACAATTAGTCCCCATAGGTATCCCTATTGTCTGCTGGAAAACTTGTCCTCCAAATTCTACAAATATGTTATCAATTAAGAATTCCAGCATTGCGATGACATCCTCCTCTGTATACTTTTTGTGTGAATCAGTGTGATGTTTAACAAAATAGGCCCCACCTTTACATATCACTAAATATGAATATCTTCTTTCACCCTTTTTAGTACAAAAAGACTGTTGTATTAAATCCCGGATTACTGTCTTTAGCTTATCGTGTGGAAGAGTAGTATAGAGAGTAGAAAAATCAAATGTTTTGACACTGTTGCAGTGGTTGAGTTCAGTTGAAGATAGATATTCTAATAAGTCTTTTGAGTTTTGAGAATCCACATCTGATTCACTCCACTTGTTGAGTATACTTTATCACTATATATCTTGAGGCCATCTTTGACTGCAGTAAGTAATGAAGTGAGGAGCTTAGAAAGGGGTTTTGTTGTGCATTTGGCAGACCCAGCCATGTATGTCTGTTTGTATGGGCATTTATGTAATTTGGGTACCCAGTAGATACAAGGCAGGTTGTTGTTCTCTTCACTCAAACTGATACCAAAGGAAGACAATACTGATTTGAGATTGTTTAGTATGTTCTCCCTTGGTATTGTGGAGAGTTTGTATGTGGGGTTGCCAAATGAATTGTCAATGCCCATCTCCTTCATTAAGCAGTCAATGTAGTGTCTTTTGCAGATAAATGTGATGTTGTTTTGGGCCTTGTCAGCTGGTACGATGACATAATTGTCATGGAGGAAGGACAATGTTTTTTCTACCTCTTGATCATCGAATATGCTTTTTGAATTGGGACTCATGGTTGTTTAAGGCGCCTCATTCGAGCTACAATCAATGACTTTATGGACCTGATCCAGTCGGACAGTGTTTCAACCTTTTCCTTCTCTCTCTTAGCCCATTGTTTGGCGTATTCCTCAACTGCGTCCATCAATATTTTAAAGTTATGTTTCCAATTGATGGGTTTGGGTTCACGATATTTTGGACCTTTTGTGAAGAGATCACGTAGTTTCTCATTGCTTACGATGTTGAGGTCCCCTGTAATAACGTGACCAGCAGGAGCGTACATAAATGGGGAAGAGAGACAAGAACAATCAGGTGGTTTTGATTTGAAATCATCAATTTGGACATCCCGCAATACCCGTTTGTGATTGAAGATGTTAGTTGCAAATAACTAAATACCGAAGTTACTGTGAATTTACTTTCTGCATATGCGCATTTCGACAACTTATGTCTCATCAGTGCAGATAAAATCTAAACGTTTGGAAGACCATAAATTCAAAGATGTTTAAAAACTGATAGAGAACAAATACCAAAGTGATCTAAATTTAAAGCCAAAATCAGCTAAGGACAGAGCTTTGCATGAGGGAGATACTCCTTAGTTTTCAATAAAATTTACAAAATTCTAGATATTGGAAGGTTTCAAAAATAATCGGCTTTCGGGTCGATTTGGTTTTGTATATGAATAAGATATAAGAGGAACTGTTTGGTCTTTAAAGTATGGTGGTATCTTGGCGGTAACATGTTTATTATTAAGAATTGATAAAAAAACTTTTAGCTCCTGACTTTTGTACTAGTGTCACACAATAAATATGTCGATGTTGGGGTATTTCTATATATATATCCCTGGTAAGCTTATTCCAAGTAGTTGGCTGGGGTAAAATTCATTAGATTTCTCATAAAGTAGTAGCTCAATACATTTGGTTTAGTCATATTGGAGAAGTATTCAGCCCATAAAAGGTGCAAGCTAATTCTTTGGGTTACCATATGTTTTACTTTAAGTGGACTAATATTGATATTGATATAATGCACATATAAATAACAAGATACCGGAGTTACTGTTAATTTATTTTCTGCATATGCGCATTTCGACAACTCATGTCTCATCAATGCAGATCAAACCAAATTATTTGGAAGTCCATTTACCGAAAAACGTGTAAAAGCTGATAGAAAACAAATCTCAATGGAAAAGCCAAAATTCAGCAAAGGACAGGGCTATGCATTAGAGAGATACTCCTTAGTTTTGTCCAAGATTTTGTAAAATTTAGATATTGCAAAATCAATAAAATCGGTTTTCGGGTCAGCACCAAATAACTGACTACTGGGTTGGTGAATACGCTCGGGGACTAACAGTCCACACGAAGATGCATCGGCCCAGTGGTAATAAATAACAAAATACCAAAAATAAATGACATGAGATGGAACTTAACCTCTCAATAAACTGTTAAGGATGGTCACTCCTCAGGTTTTTGAAACTGTCTCTGACTTTCGGAATTCTCATATTTTATCCATCATGCTACATTAGACAATTTTGCACACTGACCCCCAATTTTCTTTTCAATCTTATACATCTTGAATAAACTTCTGGCAAAATTTGATGAAATTCTTGATATATCTACATTGTATTTCAAAGGTCGATTGCCTTATTGCGAAGTAAATGGAAAATCTAGAGGAGTTCGGTCTCCCGCCAAAATTTCAGGCACTTTAATCTCAAAAACGGGCACACTGTCCTATCAATTTGTTTGCTTAAAATGATGTATGATCAATGTTCTAATAAATAAACATACCGTGATTTCAAATCCTTGACATTCTGAACTTGAGGAGTGACCATCCTTAATATAAAAAACAAATACTATTAGTGCTGCAAACGATACCGAAAAAGATTTCTAAATTTCGAGTTTAATGTACCGGAATAATACACGGCTGAAAATTGTTTTAAAAGTTCGGAAAATATCTATATTTTGATTTTCGTCTGTTCGTAAAAAGTTTCTATGGTCCAATTTTTTTTATTTTGTCTGTTTGTAGGGGTACCCATGTCACTTGAAAATCAATCAGGAATCATTGAAGACAAAATAGTACTTTTTAGTGAGATTGATTCCGATTTTGCGAAATGATATTTTGAATAGATATATGAAGATCATCAATCGAGTGATAAATAATAAAAAAAAATTACGAGAACGCACCGACGAGAAAACTTCATATCCATTTCTGTCAAAATTTGCGTCAGATTTTTTACTTTGGAGCAAAAGTTTCTTGACTAAAAATATAATGTTTCAGTTACGATATTTAGCCGTCACAACAGCAAATACTATGCAAAATTTCAGCACTGAAATCGCCATATTAATTTTGAAAATAGCGAAATAAATGCAACTTTGTAAAGAACTTTTGTTATGAAAGTTCAGTAGTTAGCATATTTTGTGTTAAATATTTTTCGTAAACAAACAATGGACCTTTTTTTAGCTAACCTGACCTAAAGGATCACTGTTAACTATTGCCGTCACTTGGTGTCCGTTGTCCGTTAGCTCTTCGAATTTTTATGCATTGATACAATTAAAACAAATTTAACTACCCTATACTGGAATGATGCAGGAAAATGTTTTCACAAAGAATGACCTTTTTTTCCCATTTGGCGAAAACAGCTATCCACGGGGAACTTAGTTTAACATTGACCCTTTATAAAATAATATTTTACTAATCTCCTCTGAAACCCCTGTACCGAATTAAACCAAACATTACAGGGATGTTGTATAGAAGGTCCGTTACAATAATGGGACATTCTTTTTGGATTCGATAAAAAACATGGCTGCCAGCGCGGAACATGTTTGACATTGGAACGTATGTGAAAAACATCCATTGATGATAATTTTATCAAATTATACTGGAGCGATGTAGGGAAGACCCTTACAAAGTTTGCTTATGGGTGTCGATTCGACAAAAACATGGCCTTCAACGTGGAATTGATTCCTGAGCATTCTCTGAGGCTTTAGTTTTGACCGATTATCATTGTTTATTGTTCCAAAGAATGAAGTTTTGAATATTAGATATTGATCTTACTGTTGATTGTTGTTGACAGCATTTTTTTTTTTAAATTGGTGAACCTAAACAATTGATTTATACAACTTTATTACTTTTTCACCTATCAGGTTTTACAAAAAAAGTTTGCTTTTTATCATTGCTTTTGAGCTTTAAGCTCATTCTTTGATTTGTACATTGCTTGCATTTGGACTTTTTCCTGTCACACGTACATGCAAAATAGATTTTCTTACAATTGGAAATACTCTTGTTTTTTACTTGTTCATTGACATATAGTTTTTATTTGTAAATAGTTTTCTAGCTGCTGGTTTTATCAGATTATCGCTTGTATTAGCGGCCCCATAGATAACCACAGACGAAAAGAACATGAGTTGGGCAACTGCATATTCGTTCAAAGTTTGTCCTCGGAACAAATCGTTTCCATGAGAGCTAAAGGCAAAATAAGTTTTATAGGTGCTATGAATATACATAAAGATATAGTATAGAAAAACGCATTAAAAAATAGTGAGATAATTTACACTCCTTGGAATATAACAAAATTACTGTTTTGTATGCAGCTTGGGTATTTTTGCATTTTAATATTTTTTGAAAATATTTCAAGGGGCATAACTCCAGAACAATTGGACCTCTGGACTTCAAATCGAATTTGACCATTTGCGGTAAACAACTTGCATACCAAGTTTTGAAGACATTATCTTATTTCGTTCATAAGTTTTCAGTTGGAAACCCCAAAAATCAATAAAATTTCAAAGTTTCAGAAAGCATAACTCTCAAATTACTTAAACCACCCAGACCCAAAAACTCGGCCTGTGTTTTGTGGCAAACAACTTACATATAGTATAATATTTCGTTCACAAGTTATCAGTCGGAAACTTTCAGGGGGACAGACCGACGGACAGACAGACAGACAGAGGGGCGACTGAGGGTATCACACAATACTTCGCCACTACGTGTATAAAAATGACTACTGGTTTCGTTTGTGGTCGTAGCTTACACTTGTATTCCATTGATGTACGTTTTTATTATCTCGGCTTCGTCTCGGTTAATATTATACTGGATTGTTTGAATTGTAAAGTTTAAATCAGTTTTAATCTACTTTTTGATCTTTTTCTAAAGTATTCAGAAAGTTACCAAACGTCAAATGTAACTTTATAGAAAATGCTTTGGATTGGTTTTGTGAAAATATAAGTAGGCTTTGAAAGATACTGAAAATTCGAGGAGGCAGCTGCAGGACAGAATCTCAGTTATTTTTCAAAAAACATCTATGGAATATGTTCTCAATTATTTACCAGAAAAATTGTGAAATGAAGCACTGAAGTCGGTCAAGGTCATCTGTTTGCTGTATATGTACTTATTTAGATGAAACAGTTAAGATAAAAGAAAACGAAGTATCGCAAATTCTCGTGGTACTAACGGCACAAACTTTTTAGGGTTTCATAAACTATACACCGTAAGCTAGCAATAACTATTGATTTATAGCCCTTTTCGTAAGTTATTTGATATTTTATTGACACTTTTCACTTCCTACTCAAAAATTGTGCGATTTCTGTTGTTGACCTTTAACCTCGATTTTCATATTGTGACCATTTGTGGCTTTTACGAACTCGATTTTCTAATCCGGCTCATTTTGGCCTTTCTAACGATGTATAAATTAGGTGTGTATTATTTGGGTACATTAAATCGTCTTTATGGGCCTTCCGTTTGCAGCACTATATACAAAGTATAATTCTCACGTTCTTTTCCTGATTTTATTTAACATATTTGTGTTTCTATACATGTATTACTCTAAGGCATGGGTTTTCTTTTTCAACATCTTTTCGACTTCCTTGTGCAATTTATTTATCTGTATGTGTGTCTTCATTTTGTTGTGCCGTGTTCCTGTGGTGTCCTTGTTTCTTGGTGTTTCCGATGTTGCCGATGTCCCTGGATTGTTCTTTTTTTTTGACTGACGGTTCGGTTCTCACTTACTTACTCTTAGACTACAAAACTACAATTTACTGTGCAGAACTTAATCAGCTGATTTACCTAATTACCTATGCGGTTTGATTGATAATACTTAATCTGCCAAATGGAAATAAATGTTTCAAAGTTGAAAATATAATTTTCAAATTAAAACAAATAAAACCAAAAACAATGCCGTTTGCAATTTAACTAGTTGAGACCTTACCGTTTAATGTGAAGGGGAACACCAGGACGTGGCTGTGGTTACTTGCTTTTTTTTTGTTAGCTTAATTAAAGTAGGAGATCTTTATACTAAATGTTTAAGAACTTATTCTGTTGTGGTTAAATGTTTCTCAATTGTTGTGCTTGAATTATGAAGACTTCAACAAAAGGCTTAAATGTATAGCCATGCACACTTTAAATACTACCCAGTTCTTAGTTCTTGTTAAAACTGAATGGACATACATTGGAAGGATATGAATAGATTCAGTTCATACAATTTTTATTTTCTTTTTTAAGATCAGTAAGGAAAAATAAGAAGAATACAAGTAAAGACATATATTTTTCTTCTAATATTTCAACCTTGGTATAGGTCTTTCTATTTTACGGATTTTTTAAAGGTGTACATTAGTCAACATCGTGTAGAACATTCATTTCCATAATGTTCACGGGTTCGGGTTTAAGCAGTGGGATATACATGCATGTGCATGGTGTCTCAAGTGTTTTGACTGCCTACTACTTTTTTTATTTAGTATATTTTATAATTCAATACCTTTTGCTTACTCTTGTCTCGTAAAGATGAATCAAACAATTTATCTATATTCAATGGCTGTCAAAGATAACCTTTCCTGACTTATTATCATATATATAACTGTCCTTTGCTTATCAGTGAAGTACATTTAATAAAAATCATACAAACGGTAAAATGATGTGTGTAATACTGTTTTCAATCTTAGGTAAGACTTCATTGCATAACATACAAAGTGTTTTGACGTAAACAATGGTATTGCACTCAATACCGTCTTGATTTAAAAAAAAAAAAAAAAAAACTTACTATCAAGATGAAGAACAACTTTCAAAGCGTTGTTCCATTGCTAGGTTAACTATGTATTTGAAGAGATCTCGTATAGATATTGACCCGATATTCTTCTTGATGCCGTTAACAATTTGGATTTGGGATCCAATGACCCGAAAATTTTACAATTATACTGGCCTTTCACTCATACTGCCGATGTCTACTGAAATCCATGTAGATTTAACATGTACTTTGGGAGGTTTTGAATTTAATTATTATTCCGTATTTCAACAGTGTTTTACCAGCAAACTCGGCTCCTTGAGCTAGCCGGCAGTTTAGCGGCGAGGATTCCTTGACTTATCTTTCAAAATTAAGTTTTGGCTCTTTCTTTCCTTTTCAAGATTGTGGTCTTGGAGTTGGTAGTCTACCTGTACTGGGTTTTATTTGTATGTTTATTTTACTATAGGGAAAGGTTTGAGTACCCATAAACCGGTTTAACCCTACCGCTGGCTGTTTTTTTTTTGTTTTTTTTTTTTTAATTTGTTGGGCTGAGCTTACTTCTTATGTTCACGACTAAGACTCCAAGACGACTGCCTCTGTCTCCGTCTCTCAACTGTTCTCAATCAGGTTTCTAGGCCGACCCCATTTTTCCTCTTGAATCCAATTTTGATGTCAAGGCCGTACCTGTGTGCTTGTTGATATCCATCTTTTAAATAAGTCCAAAACTATATACATCTATGAACATTTACATGGTTACTGATGACTTTTTGTAGATTCACTCGAGGCATTATTAAGGATTTTTATGTCAATAGATTCTGTAAATATATATTGTAACCGGAGGGCATGAATCTCCTTACAAAATTGACTAATGTCAACTCCGGGGATCGAACCCGGGACCTCTAGCACTTCAGCCAGCCACCTAACAGAATGAGCTAAAGAAATATTCCGTTAGCTCAGTCAATTTTTACTGGCTATATATCTACTACCTACTGTGACAACGCAGGTAGGCTGTCCTGTCACACTTCCCCCTCCTCGAGAGTCATCATACTTGCTATGTATGACTCTCAACACACAAATATCACACACAAACCCTGGTTAGCTCCTTCTAACCACCATGGGTTTTTTTTGCTGGGCGCCAAATGTAACCGGAGATGTGACGGATTCCAGGTTCCCAAGTTCTAAAGATATTTGGACACTGATAAAAGTTAGACGATTTATTCTAGTTTTACATAAGATTACATTTATAAACTACAATTGTCTAGGGATAAAATTACGATGATTTAATTATGATTCTTACCAAAAATATACGTATTTATCTCAATTTAAAAGTAAAACAGCTTGAAAAAGCGTCTTGCCAAACTATAAACAGTCCCAAGAATGCCGTTATGTATGACGTCATAAAAGATCAAAAACGCATGAGCCGCTTCCGCCGGGCTAGCATCAAAAGAAGCTGCTATCCCGGCCGGTCCCGATGACGGCAGACCGGCGGTATCACAGTCAACGGACACAGAAGTCAGTATTTACTGTGCTTAATTCTTTAAATAAATAAATAGACGAGATATAAATAGACATTTTAAGAAATACACAATCCCATTACACTCCCCTCCCCTTAAGACCTAATTTGAGGATCAAATTAGTCACAAAATTAAGCATAGAATAATAACATATAACAATTAACAATATAAATATGCAATATTTTACCATTAAAGTCACTTTAAAAATGTAAAATTGAAATTTAACTGTCCATTATACTATTTAAAAACATTTTAAACTTTACTTTACAATACTTTACAATCGGAGAAGGAACACACGAAGAGATGAGACGGAACGGAATACAGACCACGGACGTATTATTGTTCACAATTAAATGAAGCTGCCATCATCAAGTCACGGTGTTTGATATCCGCTAGTTCTTTCATCATCTTGCGGTTTTCTATCTCCAGTTGTCGACACCTCTTCCTCTCCCTCTCTAGAGCAGTGCCATCTTTACGAACTTCTTCCAGGCGTCTCTTTACCAGTGTATGTGTACGGTGTCCAAGGTGTTGCACAGGAACATAAGATAAACTTCAAGATCAGCTTCGCGTTCCGGAATTGGTGGAAGTTTTATAGAATCCTCAGTCAGTTTTACGTTTATTCTAAAAGAAGAGCTGAAGTCAGGATCTGAAGTAGAGACGGTAGAGGAAGAGGCGGATGAAGAAGATGGCTGACGAGATTTATACTCAGTTAAAGAGAGTCTCTGTTTCTTAGTTGGAGGCTTTGACGAGATTTTTACAATGAACTCTGGATCTTCAGAATCGCTAGTTCTACAATTATCAAGAGCGGAAGCAATTGCTGGTATTGATGGTACAGTCTGAGATGCGAATACTGGAGCAGTTGATACAGATGAGGTAGTAATCGGAGTTATCACAGTAGATGATGTTGTGTCCACAGAGGCGGTAATCGAAGATGTAGCGGTGACAACTGGAGCTGAAGATGAATACACGGAAGCAATCACATACGACGGAGAAGAGGTGACAACTGGAGAAGAGTCCACGGACGCAAAGGCGGTGGATGATGTGGTGACAGTTGTAGAATTTGAGGATGAAAACCCATCGGATCTAGATGAGCTGATATCTAAGGATGATGATGTGATCTCAGTGGCAACGACGGAAGATGCAGAAGATGAGCTAGTGGCAGAGGACGAATTAGACGGCAAGGATGTCGATGCGATGGTAGATGCACTCGAGGCTACTCTGTTTCTGTAGTAGAGCACTCCTGGATTGATGAAGTTTCTGTTCTCCCGGACTTCCTTCTCGCATCTCTTAAATGTATTAGCCTGAGCCTCTTTGTCTGTCATGCCATGTATTTTAGAGAAATGTTGCTTTATATCATGAGCTCTTCTGCATGATGCAAAACATCTGGGAAGCGGATTAGGAGTGTGTTTTTCCTGCCAATGGCGAAGATACTTAGATCTTGAAGAAGGAAACTTCAAGTTTGCACTGTGGCATTCCTCAACTGGACATTCCATTTGATTCCCGGTCGAAAAGAAAAATTCGACTTTATTTGATTGTATCCCCATACTTTCCTGCCATGAATCTATCTCCTCCTCATCATAGTGGAGCTCTTGTTCATCCATAGTAAACTATCTGTAACAAATAAAAATTACAAAATTCCTGAATATAATGTAAATAAATTGTATACGTTGACTATTTTTTCTTTAAAAAGAAAGCTACAAGGAGATGCTCTATACCCCCTTCTATTCCTAGCCAAAAATCATTTACGGGTAAATATTCCTAACAAACTGATACCCAATCAGTTCAACACTACCAATACAATGGTAGATACATCCGCATAATTTTGTAAGCCCACCGAAAGCTCATATATAAATGGCCCATGGTTATCCAAAAGCATACAAAACATATACATGTAATTAACTGGCGTTCCAGAATATGATCGGAGTATACGTTATCAACTTAAAGCTTAGCTAATTTTGAAAGAAAGTAACGTTACAGTTTATTTTCCAACATTGATATAGATTTTTATGGAGAATAAGGTACGGTCGGTCGAATACGTCGGCCGCGGTTACTATACTTAAAAATTTGTTGCAGTGTATGGCTCGGTACTGTTTCATTGTGAAAAACGTCACCAATGTTTGTGTTATTGGTTTTTAGGATCTGTACCGTCGGTTCCTTTGCCAATTTTTGTTTCAATTGTTTCGGTGTCTGACGTCGTAATTGTATCTCCATCATCATTTGGTTCGTCTTCAAACAGTGTTGTAAGCGGAGTATCTACAGAGGGTAAAAAGTTCGAAATCCCATCTCCCTCAACCCCTTTCAAATGGTCTACATGTACTATTTTCATCTTTGCATTTTGGCACGACTCGATTTGATATGTCACGTCTGAGATTTTTCTAATAATTTTGAAGGGTCCTGTCCAGCCAAGTCCGAGTTCCTCTCTTGCCCGAGGGGGATACCAGTACCAAACTAACTGGTCTTTGGCGAACTCTCGTTCCTTCAATTTTACATCATAGTAGCGTTTCTGTCGCTTGTAGCTCGCATTTATGTTGTTAAAAGCGAAGTCAAAAGATCGCTGCATTGCCTGTTTCACCCATTCGACATACTCATTGGGACAGATCGATTCCGCACAATCCGGTGGTGAGCCTACCATCATGTCTATGGGTAGACATGTTTCACGGCCTAACATAAGAAGATTTGGCGTGCATTTAGTGCTGTCGTGAACGGCTGCGCGATACGCCATCATTATATATGGCAAATGGTCGTCCCAATCGGTACGGTTTTCGTTAACGTACATAGCTAACATGTGTTGTGCCGTGCGATTGTATCTTTCGATCATACCGTCTGATTGAGGTCTGTAGGGAGTTGTACGAGACTTTTCTATGTTAAGAAGTTTGCATATTTCGGAAAATAATTCCGATTCGAATTCCCTCCCTTGATCTGTGTGTATGCGAGCCGGTGCGCCGAATCTACAGATAAATTTCGTGGTAAGCTTATCTGCAACGGTCTGAGCGGTATGATCTTTCAGGGCGTACGCCTCTTTCCACTTGGAGAAGTAATCTCCAGTGACCATAATGTACTCGTTCCCGTCTGACGTTACAGGTAACGGACCCATGATATCAATGGCTATACATTCGAGGACGCTAATCATTGTGCAATGCTGCATTGGATGTTTGCCTAAACCCGGCCCTGGCTTTCGCTGTGCACAAGATGGACAAGTTTGGCACCATCGTGATACGTCATCTGACATGTGTGGCCAATAAAATCGTGATCTAACCTTATGTAAGGTTTTCTCTCGGCCTAAGTGACTTGCTGTTCGATTATTATGTAACTGATCTAGAATCTCCCTTCTTATCTCTTTCGGTGCGACTATTTGATGTTTTTCCGTACCGTCATTTTCAAAGAACCTCCTTAAAAGGAGTCTGTTCTTGATAAACAACAGATCCCACTGTTTCAGGAGAGCTGACAACTCCTGATAAGGAGTTTTAATATCCGGTTTGTCCCTATTAGCGTCGAGGTACCCAATTATAAGGCCAATGTTTCTGTCATTTTCTTGAAGTTCGCGGATTTGACTGTTGCTCCATTGATGGAGCCAATTTCCCTGACTCATAACCCTTCTTTCTGTTGTCGAATTATTGATAGCTGTCACCTGACAAGGTGTGTCTTGTTTGCAATCGGGGCAGTTATCACGTTTACAATTCGGAAATCGGAATTCTCGATAAGCCATCCGCCATCCCGTGAGCACTTCCTCTGCGGTGTTGAATTGTCATGTCGAAAGTGTCAAGCAAGGATATCCACCGTGCCACCATTCCTTCAGGCTCTTTAAAGTTTTTCAGCCATACCAGCGACGAATGGTCTGTCCGCAGTAAAAAGTTTCGTCCATACAGATAATATTTAAATTGCTTGACGAAAGTTACAACAGCTAGGAGTTCACGATACGTGGTACAATATTTCATCTGAGAACGGGATAATGTTTTACTTGCATACGCGATGACGCGTTCTTCGCCATTCTGAACTTGAGACAATACTGCGCCGATGCCAAATAAACTCGCGTCAGTGTCGAGTATATAAAGACCGTCATTTATCGGGTACGAGAGTATAGGAGACGATGTAAGTACCTCTTTTAACTTTGAGAATGCAATATCACAACTTTCCGACCAAATGAATTTTTGGTTTTTCCGTGTTAGTTGTGTCAATTCAAACGCAATAGTGGCAAAGTCGGGAATAAATTTCCGATAATACGAAGCTATTCCTAAGAAGGAACGTACGTCACCAACATTTTCGGGTTTTGGCCAGTTCTTAACAGCGTCAATTTTTGTGGGATCACATTTAATACGCTGTTCTGACACGACGTGTCCTAAGTATCTAATTTCATCTTGAAAGAACGAACACTTTTTCGGTTTCAATTTTAAGTTTGCTTTCAGAAATCTGTCAAATACAGATACCAAATTATCCAAGGTTTGTGAAAACGTTTTTCCAAAAATTATCACGTCGTCTAAGTAGACGAGACATTTTTCCCATTGCAACCCGGACATGACCAATTCTATTAACCTTTCGAAGGTTTTTGGACTATTAACTAACCCAAACGGCATGTGACGGAACTGAAAAAGGTCCTTATGTGTTATAAATGCCGTCTTCTCGCGATGTTCTTTCCGGACAGATACTTGATGGAAACTACTGGCCATGTCAGCAGTACAGAAGAATTTTGCACCTGATAGTGCGTCAAGAGACTCGTCTATGCGAAGAAGAGGATATGCGTCTTTCCGGCTAATTTCATTTAATTTCCGGTAATCTACGCAGAAGCGCATTTGACCGTCCTTTTTCTTTACGAGGACAATGTTTGCTGCCCACGGGGAATTGCTTTCTTCAATAATTCCCTGATCTAGCATCTTATTTATTTCGGCCTCAGCGACTTTCCGTTGAGTTATGGGCAACCGACGCAAAGGTAATTTAATTGGTCTTGCGTTTCCGGTATCGATTTCGTGCTGGACTAGATCAGTATGTCCTAACTTTCCATCCGGACCGACAAAAATATCTGCATAGTCACGAATCACGCCAGCTAACTGATCTCGTTCACTATGCTTTAAGTTCTTTGAACAGTTTTCGACTAACGAACGTAAATGATCTGGAAGCGTACTGTCTTTTATGAGATAGTCTTGCTTCGTTGGTAGTGGTTCGATAAGATCTTGTATTGGCTGGACAGACGCGACCTGGACATTCTTTTTCAGTATTCGAGCATCTGATGTGGGATTCAATATTGAAAATATGACTTTTGGCTTTCTCGTTTCTATGAGCAATTTAGGCATAAAATGATGCCTACTACCCTTAAATTCATCCAAAGGTTCTAAACAACCATTTTGAGTTCCGTCAAAATGACCCCTAATTTCGCCTTCCACGAAAATTTCAGAATGTGCCGGTATATGCACGGTGTCGGTAAGATGAACCCTGGCTGGCGCACACCCTAGAGGTGTGTTTTTCATGATGCATGTTTATTTCGAAATCTTGTGATAATAATCGCCTATTCGCCGTATCAATCAAAACCTTATGTTTACTCAAGAAATCAATTCCGATTTTACCTGACAGATCACCTAGATTCGCAACTAACACCGGGTGGTCATATGACGATCCACTTATATGAAGTGGTATACTTGTCATTCCTATGACCTCCAAAGAATCCCCATCTGCCGTAGTTTCGTACATACATTCCTAAGTAAACCCTTATTCATGCCTAACTCATTAAATATATCCGTAGATAACAACGTCACGTCAGAACCCGTGTCAATCAACATGTTGACCTCAGTGTTATTTATTTTATTTCAATACTAGCAAACCAACAATTCTGAGAAATACCATTCAATCTTGCAATAGAAAACGGCCTTACAGAATTTTCATCAACATCATTTTTGACTGAGTTGTCGGCCCTGAACCCAGTCCGACCTAGTTTAAATTGTCAGCACTTTTGTTTTGAGTGCTCTCTTGTTGGCTAGTCATGTCCTGTAATTTGTCTTTAAGTTCAGGACAGTCTTTCTTAAAGTGTCCCTCATTTTTACAGTAGAAACATCGTACTTGGGGTCTTTTACTAATGTTAGTCTGATTTGTATTTTGTCTGAGGCTTTTAAATCTATTTTCTTGGTTTTTGTGTGCCAAAGTCTGCATAAATTTGGTTACTTCTTTAAGACTTTCGACCATAGATTTTTGGACCTCCTGCATGCCTTCTACCATTTTAGCAAAAATTAAGGATTCATCCTTTTTATCATTTGATTTAATGGCATTGCAACTGGTTAAAATTTCTTCCTCTCTTGGTTTTCTGGGAGTAATTTGGCTACCTTCGAAGGCTTCAAATTCAAGTGCCAAAGAAATCGCCCTATCTAAGTGTTTAGGGTGTGAAAATTGCACGTGTCTTTGTAGTACCGGACTTGCTAACCCTGTTATATATTGTTCAATGATTAAGCCCTCCCTTATATGAAGGGGGATCGTTGGAAAAGCGTGTGCGGCGAGTCGCTTCAGTGCATACCCATAATCGGCTACGGACTCGTCTTTCTTACGACCGCGTTTCCGAAATTCACAACGGTTAGCTGATTCTCTTTCTGGTGGGCAGAACCGTTGAGTCAGAGAAAATTTAAGCTGTTCATAATTCGACAATTCGTCGCGGGAAAATTCACTCAAAGCGCGTTGTGCGCTACCCCTTAAACATATGGCTAATTGGGCGGCCTTTTCGGCTTCATTCCAATCATTCCAAAGTGCCACTTGCTCGAAATGGCAGATATAATCTGTCCATTCTACTTGACGACCATCGTATGATCGTATGTGTCTGAATCTTTTTGTTTTCTATGTTTTTGTGGCTCATTTCTCTTAGATCTCCTACTGTTTCTATCAGGCTCTCTCTCATATGATCTACCACCATAATTATGATGTACATAGTTCGGACTAATTGAGGGCCTTTTCCTATTTATAATTCTAGTGGGACTTCTGAAATAATTTTGTGTACGATATTCAGCATGTTCAGGACTTAATAAAGTCCTATTATCGCCTAAATACCTATTACTCCGCGTTTGATGATCGTTTTGTCTCATACATGGGCTTGAGTATGCACTATTTCTACAAGGAGACCTACTTTGACTACGGTAAGGGCTTGATAACCTAAGAGAAGGACTAGAAGTAGTCCTGTATAAATCAGGAATATGTTGATATTCTCGTCTTGGAGAGTAACGCTGTCTTGCATCAGGACTTGAGTAAGTCCTATACGTATCTAAACAGGTTAGACTATGGTATGGATTCGGACTACAAAATCTACTACTACTTGGGGAATAACTCTCATGTGTTCCAGAAATTCTATTTTCTCTACCTATTGAATTACAATTATTTAAATCTTCAAACAAATTATCATGTCTAACATGCACATCAGGACTTATCAAAGATCTAGACACCCTATCAGAATTACGCCTATTTGTATCTAAACGTGATTCTTTTACATAGTCCCTTCTGGAAGGCCTCGTGTCATTGAATGATATTTTTCCGGAACGAGCACCTGTTGAAAAAGTGCTTTCTCCATGGGCGTAATCAAACTCTGAATTATGCATGAACAAATTCAATTTGTTATCATAGGTATTAACTGACTCATTTACCTTTATTTTGGGGCTATTTTGTTCTGAACTGGATCGATAATTATCTGAATAAAATTTATTTTTCCTTGTTGAACCTCTACATTCCGTAGAGCTGACGTCATCGTAAGTCGAGGTCATTCCGTCGTTTTGATGCCATTTGCCGTTTTGTGTGTCAGACTTTAGAGACTCCTTGTGCATTTCTGTTGGATTCAGCTCAGTTTTGTCTGTGTAAACAGTTTGTTTGTGTGCTTGATGACCGTCCTGATCATTCAACAATTCATAAATTGTTATGTCGTGTTGCGAACTTCGCAAATTGTATGGCATAGGTGTGGAAGATGCATTAATTTTGTTTTCAAATGTGACATGACGATTGCTTCTTTGTTTTGGACTACACTCGCGGACTACAGAAGGAGTCAAATTGTGTTTGTTTTCAACACGTGATGATCTGTCCCGAATGTTTTCTTGTGTTCTTGACCTAAAGGAATAGTCATTCTCGGAATCAAACAGTCGTGGTCGAAGTGACCTGTCATGACCTGGTAAGTCAACTTTATTTCCATGCATGTTTTTATCATTTCCATATAAATTATGTTCATATTCTTGTCTACTGTATGGGAAATATCGTCTACGAAGCTCACTGTCAGGCGGAATTACGATTCCATTTCTTTTTACTCTGCCCTCTTGGCTTTGTCGCGGCCTGTCATGATCACTAGCCCCCGACCCATTATTTTGAAAAAATTTACTTGCGGAAGACATTTATGATATTTTCATAGAAATATTTGAATTTCTGTCGAAAATTTTATCAGTTTTTTACCAAATATCCACGGACGAGCGCCCAATGTGACGGATTTCAGGTTCCCAAGTTCTAAAGATATTTGGACACTGATAAAAGTGAGACGATTTATTCTAGTTTTACATAAGATTACATTTATAAACTGTAACAAATATAACACAAGTTGTCTAGGGATAAAATTACGATGATTTAATTATGATTCTCACCCAAAATATACGTATTTATCTCAATTTAAAAGTAAAACAGCTTGAAAAGCGTCTTGCCAAACTATAAACAGTCCCAAGAATGCCGTAATGTATGACGTCATAAAAGATCAAAAGCGCATGAGCCGCTTCCGCCGGGCCACCGGTTCCGCAGGGCTAGCATCAAAAGAAGCTGCTATCCCGGCCGGTCCCGATGACGGCAGACCGGCGGTATCACAGTCAACGGACATAGAAGTCAGTATTTACTGTGCTTAATTCTATAAATAAATAAATAGACGAGATAGAAATAGACAATTAAAGAAATACACAATCCAATTACAATATTAAACACTTTTGTTTGAATGTGTCTAAGAGCTTCTTGTCCTTCTATAATGTTGTAAAACTTATGTCCAATCCCTTTTGCTTCATATTTTGCAAATAAAATATGTTTAATGTATTGTAATGCTTCTCGTCTTCGTTTGTAATCTGTAAGTTTCATATACATATGGTAAGTTATATATAATCTCTAACATTGTTTTCAGTTAATTGCGTATATTTCTAAAATCGAGATAGAGAAATTTTTCACATTTTGAAGTTTTGTTTTCGTTTTTTAATTCAGTTGCGGCCACTATGACTGACGCGAGGTAAGTTGTTCACCTAAACTGGGCTCCTGTTGTGTTACACTAACAACAGGTGACGGCTAAAAATCCCGAGGTCAAGATTCTTACCCCGTGATTTTACGAGACGTTGCTAAAGACTAATCAACAACGGTCGTTATGTGAATATTTTCCCGGAAAAAATGAAACAATCAACACTTTCGACCAATGAATCACAGCGTAACAATTGCCGTCACCCGTTCCTAACGAGCGTAGCATTGTGGAACGGCGGACCAGTTTAGTTGTTCACCGTCATACGAGATGATATCCTGCCTCTAGTAAATTCGTAAGACGTTGATTGGTCAAAAGACGTCACGTGTCGACCTTGTATAATCCATATTGGGTTACTGATTAATATACCGTGAATGACGCGGCGTCACTGTACCTCTCGGCAGGATATAAACAATACACAGTATGTAAGCGACCTTATATGGTGTATATACAGCTCTCGTCCGATATGAAATTTGCTGGCCGTGTATATACTATATTAGGTCACTTACAGACTGTGTAATCTATAATATAAAGATCAAATGCTACATTATCACCTGTTTTTGGCATGTGATTAACTTAAATGCAAGATTTCGTGTTTGTGATGCAAATCCCAATTGGATATCTTCGACATTTCAAAGAATGAAATCAGTGTTTAACGTTTGGAAACAACAGTTACGTCATGGCGCAGACACAGACTAATGACTAGTTAAGTCTCCCAAACGAAGTTTGGAGAGACTTATAGTTTTTGCTCCGTTTCTTATTATAATTATGTCGCCCCAGACGTAGTCGGGACGACATATTGTTATTCCTCCGTTTCTTATTATTATTATTCCAGCCAAAGTTTGTTTGGTCAATTACTCAGCGATGCATGATCAGAAGTTCATGAAACTTGATATAAAGTTGGATCACCATATGAAGATGTGCGTTTTAATATTTCTTTTTTTAAAATGGCCGCCATTTCCAAGATGGCCGCCAAAATACGTCAAAATTTCAACGTTGTCGGATTTCAACGAAAATTGATTTCTAGGTAGATTTTGACACTGCGAACAAGATGGGAGTATCGAATTGGCTGCCAGGGGCGACATCAGCTATTGCTTGCAATTGCAAATCTAGTTATTAAGTCTCCCAAACGGAGTTTGGGGAGACTTATTGTTTTACTACCGTTTCTTATTATTTTTATTATTATTATTATTATTATTATTATTATTATTATGTCACCCCAGACTTTGTCGGGGTGACATGTTGTTAGTCTACGTTTCTTCTTCTCTATTCTTATTATTATTATTATTATTTTTTTCTTCTTCCAATAATTTTTGTC
Organism: Modiolus philippinarum; assembly: GCA_002080025.1. Lineage (NCBI taxonomy): Eukaryota > Metazoa > Mollusca > Bivalvia > Mytilida > Modiolidae > Modiolus > Modiolus philippinarum. The sequence continues at coordinate 16,540 of MJUU01034133.1, read as the reverse complement.
CGAGCGATTATTTTGAGATGGCTGGATGGAATGATTTCAAACTTTGCACAAAGTTGGAACACCATCTGAAGTTATATGCTGTACGTTTAAAATTTTCAAAATGGCCGCCATTTCCAAGATGGCCGCCAAAATACGTCAAAATTTCAACTTTGTCAGAATTCGACGAAAATTGATTTCTAGGTAGATTTTAACGCTGCGAACACCATGGAATCATCGAATTAGTTGTCTGAGGGTGACATCGGCTATTGCTTGCAATTGCAAATCTAGTTATTATTATTATTCTTCCCTCTTCTTCGCCACTGAACTTGTCCGGAAGTTTTCTCGGAGAATATTGGTCCGATCTTTATGAAACTTCACAGGATGATAGATACCCATGCCGCGGGGTGCACTTGGGTCTCGAAATTTTCAAAATGGCCGCCGTTGCCATGGAAACGGAAAAAAGGCCGGAAAATTAAAAGTGCTCCAAATTGAATGAAACTTCACAGGAAGGATGTATACAAATAGTAGAACACATTTTTGGGCCAAAAAAAATCAAAATGGCCGCCGTTGCCATGGAAACGGAAAAAAGGCGGGAAAATTAGAAACGCTCCAAATTGGATGAAATTTCACAGATGGGTTGTCAAGATTGTGCTGAACTCAAATAAAAAACCATCTCCTGTGTCCATGGGAGGTTTGGGTGACTTTTATGTTTGTATCCAAACATAGGAACACTAGTTATTCTTCTTTCTTTCTTTTTCTTCTCCCGCAAGTGTGTCCGCCCTCGTTCTCAGCCATCTTAAAACCGATCTTAATGAAACTTGACATAGTGATAAAGGACCATGTGTAGATGTGCAATCCAGTCTTGAAAATTTCAAAATGGTCGCCGTTGCCATGGAAACTGAAAAAAGGCGGGAAAATTAAAAGTGCTCCAAATTGGATGAAATTTTACAGGAAGATTGTACAAGACGTGTAGAACATATTTTTGGGTCAAAAATTTTCAAAATGGCGGCCGTTGCCATGGAAACTGAAAAAAGGCGGGAAAATTTAAAGTGCTCCAAATTGGATGAAATTTTACAGGAAGGTTGTACAAGATGTGTAGAACATATTTTTGGTCAAAAATTTTGAAAATGGCGGCCGTTGCCATGGAAACTGAAAAAAGGCGGGAAAATTAAAAGTGCTCCAAATTGGATGAAATTTTACAGGAAGGTTGTACAAGATGTGAAGAACATATTTTTGGGTCAAAAATTTTCAAAATGGCGGCTGTTGCCATGGAAACTGAAAAAAGGCGGGAAAATTAAAAGTGCTTTAAATTGAATGAAATTTTACATGAAGACTGTACAAGATGTACAGAACATATCTTTAGGTCAAAATTTTTCAAAATGGCGGCCGTTGCCATGGAAACTGAAAAAAGGCGGGAAAATTAAAAAGTGCTCCAAATTGAATGAAATTTTTACAGAAAGATTGTACAAGTTGTTTGGAACTTATTTTTGGGAAAAAAAGCGGGAAAATTGAAATTACTCTTAATCGGATTAAACTTTACAGAAAGATTGAATAAGTTGTTATGAACATATTTATGGGTCAATTTTTGTTTTTTCAAAATGACGGCAGTTGCCAGGGAAATGGAAAATGGGGGAGGGGGGATTAAAAGTGCTCCGAATTTGATGAAATTATGGGAGTTCGTTTGGGAGACTTTGTGTTTGCATCCAAACACAGTTATTACTTGTTGTTCTTGCGTTACAAAGATATTATATATACATATAATCTTTCTTGGATCTTATATATTGCTATCCTAATATCCTTTTCTGATATGATTGGAAACAGTGTTTGTCAAGTAGAAGTTTAACTGTAGGTGTACTTATATAGACATTTGTTCGGATGAGTAATTATTATGCGCACAAATAAAAAAATACAGAGCATTAAAGTACGAGAAAAGGAAAAGCCACGGCATTTTCAACAGTTTCTTCTTATATTGCCAATTTTCTCCATGTGTTAATATATGTGTAGTTCCTGTGATTCAAAAATCACAATTAAGAAAATACTAGGTCAAAGATTTTGTTTCCGTTGGAATTAGGGTTAAAAACTGACCATTTTTGCTTTTTTCAAGAAAAATCAAGCTCTATTTAGTAAAAAATAACGAAGAAGGTATTTTCAATAATCTACATAAAAAATCAGTCAATATTTGAAAGATTAAGGTATTAACTTATCCCCTTAATCAATGAATATTCTTTTCCAATTGAATTAGAAATTGCAAAGTATCCCAGTGCAATTTTAAGCTTGTAATGTTTGAAAGACCTCTCATATTTTCGGTATTACGAAATTGCATATAGTGGATTTCTTGTAATATTCTTATTAAAAAAGATGGCAAAATCAGAATAGGTCACATATTTCGTTTCGGAGTAATACACAAAAAGGCGTCTCCGTTCGGTAACTACCATAAGGTATGCCAAACTAGAAGGTACATATTCCTTTCTTCCAAAAGAATTCCTTTTCCTATGTCATATCCCGGCAAAACATATCCGTTTTTTATTATTAGTATTATCTCCCCCATAAAACTGTTTGATATGCCCTTAAAAGGTGTTTTGTAATCGCATGGTTTAAAGGACTAGTGGGACCATCTTAAGTGCTCTAATAAGACAATATGTTTGTGCAATTTTTAACAAAATTATGAAATTGTCATTATTGCATGAATCAACAAATCATAACTTCATATTCGTTTTATTCTTAATCTGAAATGTAAACATAAACGGGCACGTGTTCGTTTGTTAGGTCATCATCTATAAGCCTCGCACAAGTCACGTTGACTTAAGTCGGTTTCACTTCCTTTATGGTAGGTTTACGCTGCCGATCAAAGCAACTCGACCGAACTCGATCTATGGATATTCATGAATATTCATTGATCGGGACACTGATCATGAATGCTCGGGTTCCGTCTACTAACCAAATCGGGGCGATCTTACTAAATCTGCTGAACTCGAGCTGTGTTCCCGAATATTTTTGACATGTCAAAAAATATCGTGTAGAGGTCGTGTGCATTATATGTCGAGAACAGGTCGGGAATCAATCGGGGTCTGATCGAGGTAGTCTTGAAGAGGTCGAAAAGGGATCGGTCTTGATCGAGTTTCAAAATTTTATCCGATCATGCCGACTTCTATCCGACTTTCACTCATTCGCTTCTGGATTTATGCCGAGACGCTTCCAGATCAACTCGATTAGTACTCGATCATTACTCGACTAACACGATTCTTTCTTTTTTTCTATACAAGATTTTCCCGACCACAACCCGCTTTTTTTCCCGACCTGTATTCGACTTTAACTCGACCACTCAAGACCTTTACTCGATTTAACACGACATTTTGTCATCTTTTCACAATAGCAGAACGCGAGGCTTTCAAGAGCTTCAGTCTCTCACTAGGGCCTTACTTCGGTTTTTAAAGGAGCCATCCAATGGACTCCAATGACTATTGTGATCAAGTTTGGCTGATGATCATCTTTGATATGATGAGAATCTGCCGGATACTTTCTCAAGTGGGGACCAGCCAAGGACTCTTGTTTTCAATTTTGGCCAATTGGCAAAGTAGTTTCAGAGTAAAAAGTATTTGAATATCTACGGTGGGTCGAATATTAAATTATGTTCCCCGTTGTGTGTCATCTTGGATTTCATGGATACTATTTTGAAATTGGAACATCCAAGGACTATTTTGACCAATTTGGTCCGTAATTGGTCCAGTGAAAATCCTTCTGTTACAATGTTTAAGTTTGTCCCCTTTTGGCAGTCATCTTGTATTAGCTGACGATATGACAGACACTTTTTTGAAAAGGGACCATCATTTGGCAATCGTAACAAGTTTTGTCTAATTGGCTTAGAAGTTTTAGAGGTAACGTTTAAATGAGTTTTCCAATAAGATCTAATTTAAAACTACTAGTATATTACCAGTTGGCGGTTGTATTTGATTAGAAACGGACATGACTTTTTTCACATTGAAAACATCGAGGTCTATCATGACTCGGCGGTTTCTGGGTAGAATATATTTGAATGTTAAGTTCATGGATAACGGACACAAAATAATGGCAAAAGCTCAATCTCGCTCTATCAGGATTGTAGAAAAGAATATTAGACTGTGCATGTTTCTAGTTTAATCATTAAAGGGTGATTGTACAGAGGGCTTAAATTCAATCGACTATAGTTATGCTGACAGAATTTAAAATTGAAACCAAGAGGTACCCAATATACACACCCTGTTACGGCACATATTGTCGCCCCTACACATATTGTCGCCGGCGACAATATGTGCAGACGTATCGGCACATATTGTCGCCCTGCACATATTGTCGCCCTGCACATATTGTCGCCTACACGTATTGTCGCCGGCGACAATATGTGCAGTACATTTTTGGCACATATTGTCGCCAGTTTTAAAAGAACTTGTACTTGATAATACATTACAACAATGTTGAAGTAGCTGCGTCTTTTGGAATAAAATAGTTTGTGTTGTCATGGAAACTGAGATTTGAAGAGAAATTTTAAAATGTTAGTAGTTGAAACATAGAAATTCATAAATGCTACGTATGTGGAAAACTGGAAGTACAAAAAATATTGAATGGTATCAAATGAAGCTACTTAGAGTTTACAAAAAAATAAGCTATTTTTCTTGCCATGTATCTGTAAGTTTCGCGAATTAAGAATGTCATAGAAAAGAGTGGAACTGTAAGGGAATGTGGGGACGCTTAGAAAAACTTAAATCTATGTCCTATCTCGAAATAGCTTTACTCCTACTTCCTTACCCAAACCTGTATGTTTTTTTTTACCAATATATTGGATGATCTATAATGGGTGCCATGTGTCTTTATTTTTTTCTAGAAAAAAATTAAATTCTTACAGAATTTAGGCAAGAATTGCCCCCAAACCCTGCAAACATCAACTA
>MJUU01034133.1:0-11632 GCA_002080025.1 Modiolus philippinarum | reverse complement strand
CCCCCCCGCATTTTGATTATGGATTCGTCGGTGGCGAGGCACTTTTATAATTAACATTAAATCCTATGGGAAATGCGTACAAACAACACAAAGTCTGGCAAGGGACAAAAGAAGCGTCATACATGAATGTAACGGATAATGTGAGCTATGGAATACATTAGGTATAAAGATAAAAAAAATTAGTAACGCATGATTTACTGCTCTTGATTAAATTTAGAAGGAAAAAAACTATTTGATTTTTATGGAGAGGGTTTTAAAAAATCAAGGATCCATTATACTGAGAAAAAAAATCGGGACACATTTAGGGACTAAAAAATAGCAGGGGTCCCAAAAGTTCAGATAAAATAAGGGAACAGTTTGAAAATAAGATGTGCTCGCGCAAGCGCACTTAAAAATATCCAGGATCAAAATTTCATCGAGAAAAAATAGTTCGGACTTAAGTCTCCTTCTAATCCACCTATGTCAAAATCAAATGATTGTTCCCGAATCATTGCCCATAATTGTGATTTACAACCAACACAGGTTTTACATTTGCGCAAGTAAGACAGGTTTTCAAAAATCAGAAAACGCACCAAAGGTGCCAAAGCGGAGTTACGAATATTTGTTATTTTCATAAGTACATCATCAGATATGCAAACAGCTGTACATAAGCATATGAATTCTGTTATTTTAATCAGAGCCTTATAATGTAACTTTTGCAGGATGTTTGACTTTGTTCAAACTTGGTTAAAACTTTGGCAAGGGTTATCATCTAGGTGATACATATTGCTGATAGCTGCATGCAGTCCAAATATTCCAAGTCCCTTTCCAAAAAAAAAAAACTTTGGGCAGGGGTTCCCCTTAAAATCTAGTTTTCGAATATTGCTGAAATGGTAAAAGTGTGTAGCAGAAAACCTTTTTTCTAAACATTCCAGTTCTCTAGTTTGGTTTTCATGGCAACCAAAAGATCCACTATCCATTATAACTCATTTCAGACCACCATTCAAAAAAAATTTGGCAGGGATTCCCCCTATAATCCAGGTAATAGATATTGCTGAAATCAAAACATTCCAAGTCCCCCTTTCAAAAAAAATGGCAGAGGTTCTTCTTATAATCAAGTTTATACATATTTCTGAAACTGAGATAAAAATATGAAGCAGAATATTTATTTTCAAAGATTCAGTGGTTTGGTTTCCATGGCAACTGAAAGCTCCACTGTCCATTACAACCCATTTCAGACCACCATTCAAAAAACTAAAAAATTGAGCAGGGGTTCCCCTTATAATCTAGACAATTCATGTTGCTAAAATTGAATTTCAGGAAATTCACTAAAAATCAGAATACCCCAATTTTTTTCATATAAGATTTTATTTAAACTGGATATTGCAGAAGACTTTTAGAAATACATTGTATTGAATAATTTAATTTATTACCTCCTTTTTTAATTTTGACTTTTCAATATATTTTATTTTTAAGTTAATTACATCCAAAAAAGTGTGTTGGTGTACAGAATAGATGAATTAAACATGTTCTGGCAATATAAAGAGTACTATTGTATGAACAATAAAACTTTTTAGCTACTTTTGTTATCCAAATAATACCAAACAAGTGATTTTAGGCTTTATTTATGATTGTAATTTTTTGTTACATTTTTAGAAGTTGTGACCTTGACCTTTGCCACACAAACCTCAAAAACGATAGGGTTCGTCCTCTGATCATAAGTCATGTCTATGCTAAGTTTCATTTTGATTTCAAGATATCATGCGGAAGCCAAAAGTTGACGCCCAGACACCATTCATTAAATTATAAGCCGAGTTCGACTTCGGCGCAACTCGGCTAAAAATTTGTCATAAATAAGCTATACTGCTTCGGAATACTCTATATGATAGCAAAGCAAATTTGATGACCAACATTGAAAAGTAAATTGATAAATGTATCATCAGTGCATACAAACTCAAATACTTGCAAGAACTAAGTAAAGTTTTGTTCTATGCTATAGACGTACAAATAACAGTTTCTGGAAATTTACCAAAATTTTAAACCAATTAAAATAAAACCTTTGTGTTCACCAGTATTTAATTCTTGAACCAAAAACTTGCAAAAAGTCATGATTGTATGCAAAAATTAGGAAAGATTATAAGTGTTAGACACTCTCAATTGGGACCGTTATCGAAATTACAAAAAGCGCATTGCGCATCTGCTGACTACATGCACAAATCTGTAAGAAAAATGACTAGATTTGCAATTGCAAGCAATAGCCGATGTCACCCCAGACTCCCCATTCGATGATTCCATGTTATTCGCAGCCTCAAAATCTACCTAGAAATCAATTTTCGTTGAAATCGGACAAAGTTGAACTTTTTACGTATCAAGGCGGCCATCTTGGAAATGGCGGCCATTTTGAAAATTTTTGCCGCATAGATTCCTTCCTCTCATCTTACTAAACATTTATACCAAATATGAATTAATTCCTCTAAGCAGTTCCTGAGATAGAGAATCCCCAATTTTTCAAGGTAAAGTGGCGCCCATCTTGGAAATGGCGGCCATTTTGAAAATTTTAAACGCACAGCATATAACTTCAGATGGTGTTCCAACTTTATGCAAAGTTTGAAATCAATTCATCAAGCCATTTAAAAATAATCGCTCGGACAAGAATTATTGGAAGAAGAGAAAGAAGAATAATAATCAGAAGAAACGTAGAATAACAACATGTCACCCCGACTACGTCTGGGGTGACATAAAAATGTGGGAGGAATTTATGTCGTATAAAAATGAAATTTGAGCCTTTTTGTATATTGTTTTTCATCCATCCCGAAAGCGTATTGTATGCATTGCCAAAACTTATTCAGCTAAATTAAATTCCTAAATCCCAAAATAGAAGATTTCAAGTCGCCAAAAATGCGTGACGGACGGACGGGGACAACAACAGTATTCCCAAACTTTGATTCCCTAGTGCGGTGATAAAAAAAAACTAAACGATATAGAAACAACACAGATTAAGCCAAGAAGTTAGAACAACGTCACGAATATCTAGCAGTGTTAAATACCACATAAATCTGGGACCAAGGGCTTCAGACAGGTAAGCATGATCTTACTTCTCATACGTGTTACCCTTCGCAAAGCACAGTGGAAAGTCATGTAAAGCAAATAGCAATCAAATAATGGTAAATCCACAGTTACAAACCAAGGATCTACTAAAAATGTCTATTTTCTTTTTTGATACAGTTACATTTAACATTTTGGTCTGTCACACTTAAAACCCCTGTAGGTGGTTGCACATAACATTGGCATATATTTGAGGGAAAAATTTCGCTCTCTTGTCAAAATCGCTCTTCATATTAAAGGCCCGAATGGTGAATGAGTTGTGAAATGCTGACGTCATATGAGGCTTGTTTAGGGTATATTGGGATACGGGATATTTACCACTTTTGTTAATTGGGATATGGGATATTTGAGACCAAAAGTACTGGGATATGGGATATTTTGACTATGGAAAACGGGATATTTTAATAATTAATGGGATATCTTCAGTTTTCAAAGGGATATTTTCGTCCAGACTTACTGGGATATGGGATATTGGAACCCCCCCCTTAAACAAGCCTCTCATATGCCGTAGCTTTTGAAAATATAACTACAAATGAACTAAAAACGGAAGTTCACCATTGGAATAACCGAACCATCAGGCTTGTCAAGTGTTGATTTCAGACATTCAAAGTTTTAAGTCTAGAAATTCAGGTCCATGTATGAGGGGAGTGACACGGTTTTGAAAAATGGGAAAAAGTGGTAAAAAAATTGGGAAATGGGAAAAATGATGAGAAAGTTATCAAAATAGGAAACCCCAAAAAGTGGGTAGTGGGAAATTTAACTCTAATTAAAAAATCAAAGAGTGATTTAAAATCAAAAGTTGTATTTGATTCAAGATCTTTTATTACAAGAAGCATTGAGCATAACCAGTGAAACTTCTTGGCTATATAAACTATGATGTACCCTCGGGTTCTGATCATTTCGGTTGTACATTGCATGGCAATTCTTTGCAAAATATTTTTTCTGTAAAACTTATCCAGATAACAAAATACCGAAATTTAGTTTCTGCATATGGCCATTTCGACAACTTATGTCTTCTCAGTGCAGATAAAATCTGAACATTTTGGAAGACCATAAACTCAAACATGTTTAAAAACTGATAGAGAACAAATAGCTAAATATGATCTAAATGGAAAGCAAAAATCAGCTGAGGACATAGATATCAACTGTTATAAAATTGGTAGATAGATAGATTGAACTAAATGATATGCAATTTTGTTCACTGAAAGAACTATGAAGAAATTCATAGAAAGTTGCTTGACCAAGACAGCACTGATATCGGTGAACATGAGTCTCTCGTCCCCATTATAAATCTTACCGTATCATCTGCTAGACGGCAAAGTTTTTTCGGGGTATCATTTGCTTGCTTGAATTGATATTGGCTTTAGCTTTCAGCCAAAATAACAGTGACCCTTGATAAGTATGTACCCCCTCCCACACTTTCTGCCATGCCCATCCGTCTGTCCGACACAAAGTTCACAGCACATCCCCTCTGAAACTACAAAGCAGGATTTTATGAAACTTAGTATTTGGCAACTACCCCACATGAAGTTGTGCATACTACCAGGAAATCTTATTAAATTCCCAACTACTCAACAGAAATGTGAAAGCTGGTATGTAAGAAGTGTATATCATGTTATGGACCTTAGGAATTGGCAAAAGTCTTATGTAACAGATTGTTATTAAGCGAAACGCCTCTTTAACTGCTCCACAGAAGGTAATGAAGCTTGATATGGTACAGTGAGGCACCCTCATAATAATATGATTTCACTTTACATGTATCAAAATAACCTGAAAATACTTTCGGACTCATATCTAAATCTTGGGAACAAAGGAGACATCGTTTTGGTAAGCAAAAGCAAACTTTTATTGATATTGGAACTATTTGTTGTTTTGCCTTATAAGCTCATCAGACCAAGAGTGTTCACATGTTGAACATCTTCTCTGATACTACTGGAACAAATTTAACAGAGCTTTACAGGAATGATGTATGGAAGGTCATTACCAAATATGCTTATTTAGTCGGACAAGACAAAAATCGCTGAACATAGTTCAACATTGGACCCTATAAGAAATCATATTTTGATCATCTCCTCTAAAACCACAGAAGCAATGTCAACCAAACTTTACAGGAATGATGTAAGGAAGCTCATTAATAAAAATTCCTCGTTTCGTTCTGACCCATAAGAAATGTGACTTCAAGAGTGGAAATCGGGGTAATAACAAAATTAACGAACAGACTTGTCAAGAGCCGAAGTCCCTGAGTCAAAATGACAATTCAGGTGGAAACCACCGGAAATATTGGTGACCGCATGCTCCTGACTTGTTACAGGCATTTCAAAAGAAATGGTGGGTTAAACCGGTTTTATGCCACGCCAAACCTCCCCTTCCATTGCGGTAGTGTCCGGTAGCAACTCAACATCAATAGCTATTGAAAGGTCGTAGACAGTTAAAAGAAATGATCTCAGTACTAAGTAAAAAGAATTTGGACCGAAAGTCCAAAATTTTCTACAAGGGCCTGATATCTATTAAAGAACTTTTTAATGATCGAATTTTGAAGCCTTGATTAATAAGTCGGTCACGGAGATAATTATGTCGAATGAGAAAGTCTGTATAATTTGTGCTAGTTCTCGCGTAACGAATCAACTGTGAAACATATACTCCGTTAGCAGGACAAGCTGGAATATAAGTGTCCATTTTAGGGAAATTGAATCGTCCCTTTTGTCTTTAATTTAAGAACTGAGATGGCCAATTTCGTCAATTCGAGATTTAAGTCCAAAAAAGATGTACATCTAGCAGTCTCTGTGGTTTCCGTTATCTCTAGTTCTGGTGGATATATTAATGGGATCCATTTAGCAAAAGATGCGTTTTTGATGGAAAGAACATCATAAATATATCTATGAGTGAGCATAGTATAACATTAGACCAAAGGGAAAAACATCATCTCACCAGCTGCTCTAAACTATTGAAGTAAATTTGACCAGGCTGTACTGGATATATCGCCAAACGAAAACCGAAGCAAAAATTGAGAAAGGGGAAAATCTAAAAAACAAAAACCGAAGAAGACGGCAATTCATAAATTAAACTAAAATTAAGACAACCTTTAACAGACAAAAGAAGTAAAGAAAAATAAAACTCCACAACTTTCAGTGCGAAAATTTTGAGACATCATCATTTGCTCCGAAAGGCTAAGCATGATCTGCTTCACCTGTGACACCCGTCACACTGCCAATGAAAAGTCTGACATTGTCATAGTCGGTGTCTGTCAACTCGGTTATAGAGATGACTATTCCCATTTGTGACGTAATTGAGAACCGAACCGCCAGTCTAAAATAAGAATAATCCAAAGACAATGGTAACATCGGAAACACAGATACAAAGACATCACACAAGTACGGAATAGTAGAGAAAAATAGAGACACATATACAGATAAACAACACGGACCCAATTTAAAACCATGGATGAGATTAGCTGCACCGGTAGAGTAAGCATCTCTTACTCCTTATAAGTCACCCGCCATGTTGAACATGTTAACTCTGGAAGTAAAGTTAAATCCAGTGGAGAAAACAACAATCTTGAGCTGTTGAAGGAATATATCTATTGTCATCTAAGAAACAGATATCCCATAGCAGTCCACAAGATCGTGGTGTTGACAGTGATGAATTCAAGTTAAGGGTAACATACCCTTGTTTAAAGTAGCCTATTTGTGAGCAACCGGGCTCTATCAAGAAAGTCTCTGTGTCGATCACATGTCCGTACTGGCGGTCTTCTTGAATGAGGTAAAATCATAAAAATCTCAAAGTCTGAAGGGGACCAAGGAAGGACTTTTTTTACCAAGTTTGATTCCAATTCGCTTGGTATTTTCAGAGGAGAAGATCTCTGAATGCATTTCCCATAGGGTCTCTATCTTCAACTATGTTCCCCACTGGCTGAAGAGGACTAACCGAGGACTATTGTGACCAAGTTTGGTACCCATTGGCTTACTAGTTTCAGAGAAGATCTTTGAATGCATTTCCCAAAGGGTGCTATGTTAAACTATGTTCAGCACTGGCAGCCATCTTGGATAAGTTACGAACATAAAAATCACAAACCTTGAAGAGGACCAAAAAGGAATCTTGTGACCAAGTTTTGTTTCAACTGACTAAGGGATTTCAGTACATAAGATCTTTGAATGTATTTTCCATAGGGCCCTATGTTACAAATATGTTCCCTGCTGGCTGCCATCTTGGATAAAGTACAAACATAAAAATTACAAACTCAAGAGGACCATCCAAGGACCATTGTGACAAAGTTTGGTTCCAATTGGCTCTTTAGTTTCAGAGGAGAAGATCTTTTAATTCATTTCCCATAGGTGCCCTAGCGACCACCTTGGATGAGGTGCGGACAAGCAAGACACAATTTTTGAATTGAACCACCGAAGGACTATTGTGACCAATTGTGTGTTTCCAATTGGCACAGTGGTTTTTAGAGGAGAAAAGCTTTGAATGAAAAGTTAACGACGGACGATGGATGCCAAGTAATAGCAAATGGTGACCATGGTATAGCCAGATTAGCTAAAAATGGGTAAAAATGTGAAATATCGACAAAAATGGCAAGTACTCCAATATAGCAGAATAATTGTTTACTGTAGGCGAAGTACATATTGTCATATTGACTTCTTAAACCTTCCATGTATCTGTAAATGTTTTTGAATTTACTATTCCCCGTATGTATTATTTTTAGCAACAATGCCCATGTTGGTTGACGAATGGTTTAATTACATCTGGTTCACTGGTTTTAGAAAAAAAAGATTTGTCCTTTGAAGCAGAGGAGTAAAATATAATAACCTATAGGTTCTGGCTTACCTATTAACAAGATGATACAAATCTTCATTGGAAACATTATTTTGTGTATTTCATAACATATACGTTTCATATTTTATTTTAAAAAAGTGTCATCTGTCGCTATAATAAGGGACGACCATTTGATTTTCAGGGGGAGGCTTGATTAGGCGATTTTTCCTAGAAATTTATTTAATTACATGAAAATTTCAACCAAATTGATTATTTTCACCAAATGTCATATAAAATTATTTATTTGCATTTGCAATAAAAAATTAATTCTTCAAATCAAAATTGAATTAGATTTATTTTCTTGACAAGAAAGATTTTAATATCTATTTTCACTGACAACAAGATTAAATTATTTATTTACAAAATCGCCCTAGCCCCCCCCTTTGAAAATCAAATGATTGTCCCCTAATACCGTCAACCCTGTCTTATGTGACCTCCCACGTGAACTCTGAAAACGGTCATATAAGACAGGTGCCTCTTAATACAGGTTAAATCAATATGAAAATCACTACTTTGGGATAAAAAAAGTTAGTCACATAAAACAGGAGGTCACTTAATGCACGTGGTCACTATGGCAGGTTTGACTGTTAATGTATTTAATTCATCTTATTTAAATTTTATGGCCAATACAATGAGTTTCAGCTTTATTTAACTCTGTTAGCAATGAAGGGATATGGAGTAAATGCAAATGAGACAAAATCTCTACAAATACATAGTAATAAGCAATGGAACAACGCTTTTATTGTTGTTCTTCATCTTGAAGTCGCCATGAGGCCTTCAACAATGAGCTTTACCCATACCTCATAGCAAATTCAAGACGGCCCCGAGCACCGGTTTCAGCGGAATTCATTGCTAGTTGTCGAGCAATGCTACATCCATGCTTTTTTAGCCTTTGATCCATGGATACGGGATCTTCAACAAACATAACTTAACTGACAGAGTGTTCTTACTATCGATGTCATCAAGACTTATAGATGACGATAACAACATTTAAACAACCACAGGGCACTCATCGAGTCAATAGTAAGACAACTTGGTATTATAAAATCATGAGACGTGGGCAAAGTAAACAGATGGTCAGAATTACAATTTCAGATTATAAAAAAATAATAAAGCCAAAATGTGAAAGTATGATAGCGCATCTAGATGAGAAATTCTCTCAAGAACAAGTACACCATAACTGAAATGTAAATAGAGCATACATCTCACTGGGGAATCTTTTTATTGACTCCACACCGCAGGGGAGACGAACTCTAATCTAAAATTAACAATGAAGGGATATGGTGTTAATGCAAATGAGACAAAGTCTCTACAAATACATTGTAATAAGCAATGGAACAACGCTTTTATTGTTGTTCTTCTTCTTGAAGCCGCCATGATGCCTTCGACAATGGGCTTTACCCATCCTCATAGCAAATTCTGTCTCTTATTTATATTATGTTCTCAAACAGCTGGAGGAAATTGAATCAAAATTTTCTAGAATGATTCATATGCTACAATGTAATTAAGTAACATGGCATATAATTCCAAGCATCTTAATATGACATTTCTTAATATTTTTAATTTCTTATAATAACCATAAAAAGTATAGAGTACGGGAGGTCCTTTCCAAAGGCCTGCATGAACAAAAGCTCAGCCTACTCAGGTGCAAGTTCTCATTAAACTGTCTTTAAAACAATCCCTTTCAGTAAATTTCGGACATAATGTATTCTTTCGAAAGATCAGTGCATTAAAAAGCGTATGTATGTCAATTAAACAATTTCAGATTCAAAGGTATATATATATACTTGCATATTTCATAATTAATTATTTTTTGTGACGACAATATGTGCCGATATATACGGCACATATTGTCGCCCCAAATGACGTTTAAATAGCATTGACAAAAGCGGCACATATTGTCGCCGGCGACAATATGTGCCGTTAATGTCCAGCACATACTGTCGCCGGCGACAATATGTGCCGATAAGGTCTGCACATATTGTCGTCGGCGACAATATGTGCAGGGGCGACAATATGTGCCGTAACACATCCTAGAAACAGATTCACCAAATACATGAATTAACAGGAATGAAATGTTATTTCTTCCAGTTTGTACTTATTCTTCAGGTTTGTACTATTATCACAAGATATGATTCAAGCTAAATTACACCAGAAAAATGCTAGTTTGAATATTTGTATCATTTACTAGAAAATAAAAAAATCCTTTAGATTTGCACCGGGAAAATGTACTCAACGGGAAGCCGCTCGCAATTTTTACTTTCTGAAAACCGGATTTTTCTACAAAAAGCAGGTTTAAAGCTATACATGGAAACTATTGTAAATCAAGTTACCACCGATATCATGTAATGATATGTCTTCTGTTTTATGTATCAGATTAGTCCTACATGTAATACAGAAAAAAACCGCACAGTCGCATTCTGACGCATGTTGTGGATGGTCTGCTAGTATGTTAAAGCGAACATTCATTCCACTGTAATGATGACTTTGAAGCATTTGCTATTGTATAACCCAAACTACACACCTTCTTTGTAAGACCCACCTTGTCTGCTACTCTAGATCTATCACAGTTATCATCTTTTCTTTGAAGCATCAGCCACATAGGCCAAAAATTTTGCTGCTGTTCCACCATGCTGAACCGTTCCCTGAATTTTCACATTGTACCCCCGTATATACGTACTACCAGGACAAACTCGAGCACACTCGACCATTTCTCGATCTTCTCCCGACCAGTTCTAGTTAATCAAACACAAATCAGGCTATAATCTGGCTCAATCTGACAAAGTCTGTTTGGTCAAATGAGGGAGGAGCATAAGTCGTACGTGAATCGTAAAAAGATCGAGAATAGTCGAGTATTAGTCGTGTTAGATCGGATAATAGCAATTATCCCTCTCAAGATAATTGAATTTAATAAGGCACCTGGCGTGTTTGTTTGTAGCATGCATGGAGGTGTTTATATTTATAACTATATTTCCATGCATGCTTCAGATGTAACTACACGTGGTTGACAAGCGTAACGCCCCTAAGTATAAATTGACATTTGGGTTAATGACACGTGGTTAATGCAAACGTGCAGGTGGAAAAAATCTAGGGCTAAACAGAATAAATGTTGATATCATTTGGATGACAAAAACTGGTATGAAATGGACAGATTTAGATCCAAAGGTCGAATTTGAATTGAAAAAAAATTATTCTTGTACATTTGCAAGCCAATGACTTGGTAATGGAGCGAACTAAAGAACTTATTGAAAATATTAAATGCTCTTTCTTGAGAATCAAAGCGTTAACACCATCCACTAATATAATTTGGTCGGATATGCTCCAAAGGTTATATTGGCACGGCACATTAAGACCAAAAGTAGTAGAAAAATCACGCAAAAGAGTAAATGGTGCTGTGAGATCCTTCATGAGACAAGAGAACCAATACATCTTTAGACATCAATCTATTACTGCAAACGAATCACTAGTGTGAAGCTAGCCCACAATAACAGCCGACAATAACCGCTAGCCGACAATAAGCCAGCCCACAATAAGAAAGGATGCGTTCGGTCAATCTCTTGTAAATTTGTATGCAGATCAATAAAAATGATAAAATAATAAAGATTTTAATTAAAATAATGGTAGATATATGTTCTATTGATTCTTAATTAAGCCAGCTGATATGGTGCTCTCTTGGAGGTCCGCGCTTTGTCCCGTTCTATTTATACTTACGAATTTTATATCTTAAGGTGTCTAC
>MJUU01034132.1:83672-103646 GCA_002080025.1 Modiolus philippinarum | reverse complement strand
ACGTAAAAATCACAAACTTTAAAGGGGACCACTAAAGGACTATTGTGATCAAGTTTGGTTCAATTTGGCTTGTTAGTTTCAGAGGAGAAGATCTTTGGATGCATTTCCCATAGGGTCCCTATGTTAAACTATGTTTCCTGCTGGCGGCCATCTTGAATGAGGTATGAACATAAAAATCACAAACTTTGAAGGAAAACATCTAAAGACTATTGTAACCAAGTTTGGTTCCAATTGGCGAAAGGGGTTCAGAGGAGAAGACATTTGAATGCATTTCCCATAGGGTCCCTATGTTGAACTGTGCTCCACGCTGGCAGCCATCTTGGATGAGGTACAAACGCAAAAATCACAAACTTTAAAGGGGACCACCCAAGGACTATTGTGACAAAATTTGGTCCCCATTGGCTAAGTGGTTTCAGAGGAGAAGATCTTTGAATGCATTTCCCATAGAGTCCTATGTTAAACTATATTCCCCGCTGGTGGCCAACTTGGATGAGATGCGAACCTGCTGGACATATGTAGAAATTGTAGTTCTGGAAAACCTCAACACTTTTGCGATTCACATTTAACCTTTATCTCAAACAGTTTTTGAAATAAAAGTAAAAACGTTCAAAAATTGTAAAACTTCAAAGAAAAACCGGCAATAACTCCTATGTGGGTAGTCAGATTTTCTTCAAAATTGCAGGACATGTAGATCTTACTATGTTAAACATTTTCGTTATACAAACTTTACTTCTATCTTCTATCAATTTCAATATATAAGACCAGAAGTAACGAAAAACTGAATATTTTACGGAAAAGGGGCAATAACTCCAAGACGGGTGAACGGATATTCTCCAAAATTGCAGGGCAGGTAGATCTCATCATGCTGACCATTTTTACCTTGTCAGAATTTTGATATCTGTAATGCTTTTCGAGTAATTTGCAAAAAACAGCAATTTACCCCTATGTTCTAGTTTTAGTAACAGCGGCCATGTTGTTTGGTCTACGGACATAAAAATCACAAACTTGAAAGAACATACCCTGGTAATGATTCAAGCCAAGTTTGATTAGTATTGGCCCAGTAGTTTAAGAGGAAAAGATCTTTGAATAAAAGTTAACGGACGGACGGATGGACGACGTCCGGACGACGGACACCGAGTAATGGCAAAAGTTCACATGGCCTTTGGCCAGGTGAGCTAAAAAGTTGAATTACAAAATCGACTGAATAGTCAAAATGTAGACTAACAACTTATACAGATGTAGACAACAGCTATATAATAATGCAGCGGGCGTGGGACGGGTGTGTGTGTGTGGGGTGTTGGGATTTGAAAAGGGGAATTCCAGCTTAGAAGTGAAAGGAAAAATCGCCGAGCGGAGCGAGGCACGAAAATTTTTAGGTATTTCTTTGTAATAACACCAAACTGAACTGTTCAATAACAGCTAACAGTGAACTGAATATTCATCATAACAGCTAACACAGAACTATCCAATAACAGCTAACACAACATTATATTTTGCAATAACAGCTAACAGAGAATCAATTTTACCCAATAACACAATAACAGTTAATACCTTGCCAACCCCCCCCCCTCATCATAAACATGAGTCCACTTTTTTTCAACTTGTTAACCAGTGCTAAAGTTTTGGACCATATCTGAAACCATAAAATATGCCATTTTCAAACCTTTATTAACACAAATAAATAAATAACTAAATAAATGAAATATTATTTAATTTAATTTTATATTTAAATTTAAAGTTTATCAGCCAGTTTCAAAAAAAAGTTTTAAAAGATAACATAAATACCATTCTAAAAATACCTAGAATACATTGGAAAACGAATACAGATGAAAAAAGGTGAAAAAGGGAGGGGTCCAAAATAGAAAATCTAAAATCACGGCAATTCATATCCAACACGGATTGATGCAGCATGACAGAAACAAAACAAATAAACGAAAATGAACAAGAACGCTACCAAGCTAAAGCATTACCGGTGTAAACCCATACAAAAACTGAGGTATCATCAGGTGCTCCGGAAGGGTTTAGCATGATCTGCTTCACCCATGGCACCCTTCACATAGCCAGCTAGATTATGGAGTTGAAATATCTGTATGGTGGCTGATTGAGGACTTTTACGGTTATTATCAGTTTGTAATCAATAAGTTACAGAATTAAGTTTAATATCCAGATTCATGAAGCATTTTTCACACACTAGTTTTCATCAGTCAACTCTTTTGAAAAAAGTATTTGATGTGATAATCCATGTATAGTGAAATTCATCCGAATGTTTGATGCCGGTAAAACATGAAAAAAAATATTCAGAACACTTAATGGCAAGAAGTAGTGAAGTTTATATAACATACCTGAGAAAAATATGATACTGTTCAGGCTTTGAAACCCAAAGGAATTCATGGTAATGACAATCACATGAAATTGTTCACTTAGTTTCTAAATTGTATTATGCTGTTTTACATAAACCCAGCGTTATGTCTAAGACATATTAGGTCTGCAACTACCAGCACGGATCAAATAAAATTTCCTTCAAGTAGAATCTTGCTGATGTTGCATTTAAAAATTCAGTTTTCAGACAAACATCTGGTAACATTATAATGAAAACGGATTATCAATGCACATATTGGTCATTTTATTCATCTCTAAGGGGTATCTCCAACCCGATATGTTGTTAGCTGAATTTGGCTTTCCTTTTTAGATCTTATTGGTAATTTGCTCACTACCGGTATCAGATTCTACACATATTTCGGTTGATGGATTTCCAAATGTGTTGATTTGAGCTGCATTGAAGAGACATAAGTTGTCGAAATGTCCATATGCAGAAACTAAATTCACAGTAACTTCCGGTATTTTGTTATTTCTTACCACTACGGATTTTGTCTAGATGAAAGGGTGTTGAAAGTACCTCAAGTTTTCTAGCTCTACTGAATGCCACACGAGCCTGGTCATCTCTGAAGGTTTTATCACAAGTCACAACAATACTAAATCACGACTGGCCTTGGATTTTATGGATATTTGTTGTCCAGGGTAATCGCAGAAGAAAACTGTGTCCTATGTGGAATTTTCTTTGGATTTCTGTTTGGGCTATTTACATGGCATCAGTAGATAATTTTGACAGGGCATATCTACGTCGAATTCTTCTGTTCCAACATCTTATTAATGGTCTCTTGTTCGAGGCAAAAATAAAATCTAATTTCGTTCCCAGGGCTCCGTTTGTCAGGCCAGTAATATTTACGTTACGAATCAGTATTACTTTTGTTCCTACAGCTACATAGGTAACTTGTGCACCACCAGTAAATCTTGGGTCAGTTGGAATTGTTTTCCCATCAATTTTTTTGGTATTTTATCCTTTGTGTGTGTTATAAATATTTTGTTTGTTGTTGGTTTAACATTTGCTTTTTGTGAGACTCAAAGTGTTCATTCTATGCCTGCTTATGTAAAGTGTCAGGAGTCAGGAGAGTATAGTCTACTTAGCATTTCCAGCAAGTCTAGATTCAATAACACTTAAATGTCCTCTTCGGTTGTCGACAAGCATTTAAGTACTCTTACAAACACTGTCGTCTGCTGCCCGACAAAGGGACCACGGTAAATGAACAAATAAAGGGATATGGAGTGAATGTACATGGGACAAAATCCCTATAAATACATGGTAAGATTAAGCAAATGGAACAACGCTTACATTGTTGCTCTTCAGCTTGAAGTCACTATGGTGCCTTCAGCAAAGAGCAAGCACTCTTACCTCAGAGTAAGTTCAAGACGGCCCCTAGCACCGATTTAAGCGGAATTCTACATCCATCCCCTGTTAAGACAGTTTTACATCATTTTTGTCATGGATGCGGGGTTGTCAACAAGCATAACATCGGCCAAAGTACTCTTTCAAACACTGTCATCCGTTGCCCGACATAGTGACCAATAGAAAATACAACATATAAACGATCACAGGGCACTCATCGAGTTGTTTGTTAGAAAACTCGGGAAGTAAAATCGTTGGCAATATATATACAGATGGCCAGAAAGTTAAATTCTTTACACAACAATAAAGCCAAATGTTGAACTTTGATAGTGCATTCATATGAGAAATTGTCATATTCTCTTATGTTACTTCTATAAAAGTTGTATAAATCTTTGAGCATTATGAGATATTTTTCAAAACAGTGACATATTAATTCTTAATCACTTTTTAAAGAATATTTTATCATTTCTTTCCATTCAACAGGAATGACACTCATAATACCATTCTGCAGAAGTACAATATATATATTAGAGATTTTTAAAATTTATGAAAGACATTATTGAATCATTATTATAAAATAGATCATTCACATAGAACACCCAATTTTTGCATCATCATTGTTGAAACGTGCATGCACATGCTTATTACTTGCTTTTATTTTTGAATTAAACAATGCGGGGTAGTCAGGTCATAATACTGAAAGCCTGACCGCGAACCATTGTAGACAACATGTGTGGGTAAACGCCACACCCAATACAGTATAAAGTCCCCTCCTATATTTCTCGTACAAGAGTAGACTCATTGGGGTTGTATAGAAGGCTAACTTTCCTGCCCCTACCCATTCAGTTGCCAATTTTCCAGTGGCAACCTAAACTCATTGCCCCATGTATCCTTTCCGCTGTCTGAGGTGACGTTTCTGTTAATATATTTTGTAAATTTTCAGCTGGTTGTTAAATGTTTTTGGTGAAATAAATCAATTGTTAACTGGTTTTGGACGATGTTTTGTTTTCTTTCTGTTAAAGTTAGATAGAACCGAACCGCCAGTCTAAAACGATCAGTCCAAGGACAATGTTAAAATTTTTAATTTTACCTTAAAAGAGAAATCAAATCCACTATGACGGGTGCTGTTTACCTTGTGTTCACTGTTAAGGAGAAATAAAATCCATTATGACGGGTGCTGTTAACAGAGCAAGACATGCTTACCCATCCGGGACATCTGATGTCACTCGTTCACACTGTAATTTTCTTGGTTTTGAACGTCGCGTTTTTATTTCTGTTCTTTGTAACAGTCTAACGTCCTTGCTGTCTAAATACTTGCCTTGGCCATGTCTTTGATCGTCTTTGGACTTTTCTTTGTCCCTTAGGTTTTCTTCTGCCGTTGTTTCTGTTGGAGGGGGCAAGACCTTTTTATGTAAATGTGTTAGAATTATCAGCAAGTCTAGATTTCAATAATACTTGAATGTCCTCTTCGGTTGACGACAAGCATAACATATCGGGTAAAGCACTCTTACAAACACTGTCGTCCGTTGCCCGACAAAAGGACCACGGTAAATAAACAAATAAAGGGATATGGAGTGGTGAATGTACATGGGACAAAATCCCTATAAATACACGGTAAGATTAAGCAAATAGAACAACGCTTTCATTGGTGCTCTTCATCTTGAAGTCACCATGGTGCCTTCAGCAAAGAGCAAACACTCTTAGCTCATAGTAAGTTTAGGGTTGTGGTGATGAAACCATGATAGTCTCATTTTCATATTCTTCAGTATATCAATTAACATCTTTTATTAGTCCACCAAAAATCAGGAATAACCAATTCAAAGAAACTACATTCACATGGAAACAAATGTTCTTGATATTTTAATTTTATTTTTAGCTTCGATTCCTTGATCTTGTTGTACCAGCCCCTGAATCGAAAGGTTTTGTGTTGTTGGGTAAGTAAGCATATGATCATGTTTGATTTTGATCCGATGGTGTGTACATTTAAAACCAACATTTTTCTTGAAATTTCAGTATATTTTCGGCAAATGAAATCTTAGTCTTGGTGGTAACAAGCCCCGAAATCCATAGGTTTCTCTCTTATGTAATAATTAAATGTGAGACGAAGTTTGATTTTGACTTCATTTACGATTAACTAACCAAAAAAAGATGGATGTACGGGCATAAGGGGAACCCCTTAGGCAAATCTTGATGCCCAATGACAGAAAAGATCTACGTTTACGGATTCATAAATCAAATACATCATTCAGCAATCGTAATGATTTAATACAGGACTGTTGTGGAATAACGGCAGTAGAATATCGAAGGGACAAAGGATTGGTATTTACAAAAATGGGAGTCCAAAGACATGACTAAAACGACAAAGCAGAAAACAAATAAGGGCAGCAACAAAACACAGAAATAAAAACACAACATTCAAAACCAATTTGCTCTAATAAACAAGAGTTGTCAGAAGACAACATAGCTCGCCGGGGATTACAGTAAACGCAATGCACAATTAATTTGAAGGTTATACATTTTCGTGATAAATACTTTAAAGCCACATGTCAAACAGGAACTCCCTATCACTAAAAGACTAACTTCTATAAACAGGGTTCTAATTTTTTTTTTAAAAAACTGCCCCAGGGCAATGTCAAGGTGAAAATGCCTACAACTATGGTACTACCAGAAAACTCTCGCCATAGGGAAGTCATGAACAAAATATAAACATCCTATAACTAAACAACTAACTTCTAGAAGCAAGGTTGAAGTTTTTTTGAAGAATTGCCCTAAGGAAAAAGTCAAGGTCAAAATATCTAAAAATATGGTGCCATCAGAAAGCTATCATCATAAGGAAGTCATATGTTGAAAGTGAACACCTTACCACTAAATTTCGACATTCTAGAAACACTGTTGTTTTTTTTTAATTGCCCCCAGGGCAAGATCAAGGTCATAATGTCTACAAATATGGCACCATTAGAATACTAAATATGAACACGCTACCACTACACAACCAAATTCTATAAGCAAGGTTAATTTTTTTCAAAAATTGCCCCCAGGGAAAGGTCGTCAAAATGTCTACAAATATGGAGCCATCAGAAAGCTCTCAACATAAAGAAGTCACATATCAAATATGAATACCCTAACACTAAAAGCCTACCTTCTAGAGGCAAGGCTGAAGTTTTTCAAAAATTGCCCTCAGGGAAAGGTCAAGGTCAAAATGTCCACAAATATGGTACCAAAAGAAAGCTCTCGTTGCAAGGAAGCCACATACTAAATATCAACATCCCACCTCTTAAGGTCTCCATTTCACAAGCAAGGTTAAAGTATTTGCTGACGACGCCGACGTCGGGGTATGACAATAGCTCTCCGGACATTCGTCCCGGCGAGCTAAAGATGGAAGAATGTGTCCATGGGACACGGATGCCCCCGTCTCCTTGCAATCGAAACCCCCAAATCAATAAAGGCACATCATTATAAAATGAGATCTGTCTCCAGTGATAAATTATGGAGGGGTATTTCCGCCACCAGAGAAATTATATGCTGTAAATTTCATCTTCTCTTTTTATTGTTTTCACTTTCCTTATCCATAATTCTGCATTTTCTATATTTTATATCATTAATTCTAGAATATTAATTTATCATATTTTATATTCTTTCTTTAAATGTTCCTATTTCATCCCGACTTCTGCAGTTTTTATATTTTATATTATTGTTTNCTTCGAACATTTCTCTTTCAAATTATAAAACATGAAATTTTTCGAAATTAACACGGTAGATATAATGTCGCGAAAGAAGAATTTAGAACTTAACGAACAAAGCATAGAAATGGGAACATTTAAAGAAAGAACATAAAATATAACAAATTGAGTTTTAGAAACAATAATATAAAATATAAAAACTGCAGAGGTCGGGATGAAATAGGAACATTTAAAGAAAGAATATAAAATATGATAAATTAATATTCTAGAATTAATGATATAAAATATAGAAAATGCAGAATTATGGATAAGGAAAGTGAAAACAATAAAAAGAGAAGATGAAATTTACAGCATATAATTTCTCTGGTGGCGGAAATACCCCTCCATAATAAATAGGTATTGGAATTGGTTTGGTTTTGATATATGCCATTATAATCTATTTTTAGCAACTGTGACCTTGACTTTGTGGGTACCAACCAAAAAATCAACTGGGTTCTGTCTTGGGAAATAAGCAAGCATGTGACCAAGTTTGGTTTTGAAACAATGCAAGATACTCAAGTTATCATCAGGAAAACAAAATGTTATTGAAATTTTAGTCTATTTTTAGCAACTCTGACCTTGACCTTGGGGTACCAACCTGGAAATCAATAGGGTTCTGTCTTGGGTAATTAGCGAGCATGCAACCAAGTTTGGCTTTGATCCTATGCAGGATACTCAAGTTATCATCCGGAAACCAAAATTTTATTGAAATCTTAGTCTATTTTTAGCAACTGTGACCTTGACCTTTGGGGTACCAACCTGGAAATCAATAGTGTTCTGTCTCGGGTGATAAGTAAGCATATGACCAATTTTGGTTTTGATCCGATGGAGGATACTCAAGTTATTATCCGGAAACCAAAGAGATGGACGTACGTACCGACGGACGGACGTACGGATCAGGGTAAACCTTAATGTCCCCGACCGCCTAGCGGCGGGGGCATAAAAATCCCTGTAAACTACACTGATGCTCGCCAGTAACGAAGCAACTGTGAAATGTACACTATATAGGCTGGGGATGTAGGTATATTGCTGCAAAGAAAGGGAAAGTTCAAAATCATCACTCTTGTCCTATAGCTTAGATTTCAAACGCCCATCTTCGTCAAAATGCATCAATATACATCAAAAGCTGAAATAGGCGTATCCGTTTTTTTCTTAAATTTCAAGCTCATTGGGATAGCTCAGATGTAAATGTTCCTTAAATCTTGGATTATTAAGAGGAAGTACATCGTCTACGTTGCAGAAGCTGAAATTAAATGACTGGGCTAATTTTTTTCTTTGTTTAAGCCCTTGTAAACTGGACTTGGCCTCATAGGAGTAAGAGAAAAGGTCAGCTTAAAGTGGCGCACAGTCAGAGTATTAACATTATAATTCCATTAAATAATTAAAAATGTGAATGTAATGTTACAGTATTTTTTCTTTGTAAAAAAATGAGATTACGAGATTACATTCACGTAATATCATGTAATATGTACAACAAGAAAATTTCTATTAATAGTAAATCATTTCGTCAAAATATGAAATGTTTGAAGAATAGCCGGATGACGCGTTTAAAATAGATTTTACGCATTTAAAATATATGTATATATATTAAATTTGTTTTATAATACCAAAGTTGCTGTTAATTTGGATTCTGCATAAGCGCATTTCGACAAATGATGTCTCTTCAGTGCAGATACAATCAAAATATTATTGGAAATTAAAAGACAACATGATAAACTTTTTACTGATAGAAATAAGTCGACAACAATTAAAAATGTATAATGAAAACCAAAGTATATATACCACTTTGCTGGCAAACATTGTTTTGTATATTGTATTTGTTTCATTTCCGTTCAGTGTGTTCTACTTCAAGGAATGTTGCATGTAAATTTTTTCGTTTCTTTATATACTTTTCCTTCAAATTGTTTTTGCAGCAAAATAAAACCAGTAGATTTAATCTGCATTCTTTGAACCGGAAGACGTATATCCATGTGTCAACAAATATGATAAAAGTCGTCATGAATGATTCGTATCTCATTGTTCTGCGAATTTGGTAGATTGGTTTTAAAAAGAACATTACTACGTAGAATACATGCAGTGCTAAATGTGGTGTTACTATCAGCAATACCTTTATAAGACTTTTAAATTCGTTCTGTTTTATTCCTGTGTTGTACTGCTTTCCAAGAGAACGGATTTTCATGTACATGCAACTGTATGAAAAGGCAAGGATAAAGATGCAAAAGAACCTCAACAGAACCATTATCCATGGAAACGCATCATTTTGAGACATCTGAATTTCACAACCATTATCTGTGTGGTAAACAAATTCCAAATGAAGTGTCATCGATGCCAAAACAGCACCGGCACTCCAGAGAACGCAACACACACTCCGGAACAAACGTTTATTAACAATGGATGTGTATTTCATTGGCCAGAACACACTTATAAACCTATCTATTGTAATTGCAGACACTAGGAACGCCGAAATATTGAATACACTCGTAACCAGTAGTATGTCCAGCATGCATAAACATTTGTTGTCTGCTCGCAACAGTCTCAGTATTGCTCGTAAACATCCCCATGTGCCGGCAAGTATGTCGATTGTGCATAAATTTGTCACAAGAATTTTTACCGAAGCCTGAACTGTTCTGCATTTGGACACAAGAAAAATCGCTAGAACATGTTCGAAAACAATTATATTCGAACCTATTATTTCCAATATAACACCTCCAATGTTCACGTCTTTTAGTAGCGTTACGTTTGAAGTATTCATTCCTGTTTCAGTCAAGTTCGTCGGTTTTGTTTGAACTCGAATATCTACAAGTAAATGTTCCCATTTTCTGCTAACCAGATCTATGTCTGCCTATATTTAACGAAAAAAAGGCTATTATATACTAATACACTTTTACGAACATTTAATCAGCCAATAATACATGACCATCTACTTAGCGCTTACATAATTATATAATCTGTGATTTATTGATTTATATTTTTCCGTGAAATAGGAGAAATGTTGCAAAAATCCACAGTTCTTACTGAGCTTAAATATAATTTATTGTTTGAATTACAATCACATCTTAAGTGCAGGTGCAAATTATTTAAGTGTCAATTAAAATTTTGCGAAATATTCAATGAGGCCTTTACTATACACGTTATTTCTAATTATGCGATTGACGATGCAACAATTGTTCTTCTTCTTGAGCAAATTTGTGAAAAAATAGAATTTCACCCGATTGCTTCTCTGGGTTAGGAAAAGAGTGAGCTGGTATCGAACATCTGGCAAAAAGTGATTTCATAAAGGAAGGAAACTCCATCTATTTCACTTCTGTATAGCTTAATTCATTGTGGTTTTGTACCTAAATAAGTCGTCAAATATGTTTTTCATGATAGATTCCCATGTTAAACTATGTTCTACGTTGGTAGTCACGTTTCATGGTTGATTGGTTCAAAGTCTTGTGGACCTTTCACATTTTCTTATATCATATATTGTGTCAGATAAAGCAAAGTTTCCCGTCATTTATCAAAGTTGATGAAGTTGAAATCAGTGGGCTAGGAAAATATATAAATATTCAGTCATAACACTGTCAGCTATTTGGTACCTGCAAATGTATCTATCCTGATTGTGGTTAAATTAAAAAATAACGTGAAATTAAAGTACGAACAACGAAATTTGCCGCAGCTTAAATCGCTGTAGCTATTTTGTTTTAAATAACACCCTAATAAAACATATATGTATGGAACGCCACAGCTGTCTTATGATGTAGATATTTGTTTACATGTTGTCACTTTCTTATTACTTGCTGTGGTTTAGTAATTACTTTCTGTCATTTCATCTTTACTTTTTGTGATTACATATTTACTTTNACCAACAAACCAATGAAAAGACACCAAATGGATTGCCGATTGATTACTTATTTGCATATAGGGTGCTTGTTTGTTGTTTATTCGGGTGGCCAATGAACAAACAGAATTTTGATTTGTTTGCTAATTTCATAAAAATGTTTAGGTAATTGTAACTCCAGACCCACGTGTTTTAGTTAATCGATAGACCCCAGTGCATTATAACAATAAATACAGGTGTTCAGTTAACCAGGTAGTACTCCCCCTGTTTTCGACTAAAATTTTCTGTTAAAATAACATAGAAGGGTAATGGAAAACTTTTTAGCCCTTTATTGTAAAATTATGGTAATGTATGACATGAAGCGGCAAAAAAAAAATAGCTTTCTATTGGTGTATGCCATGTCATCCTTTAACATTTACTTAAAAAGATATTTTGAGAAAAGTCGCGGCAAATTTCGTTGTGGCTACATTAGCAGTTCGTTTTTATCTATTAGTTGCATAATGAATAAAGTTACTTTATAATGAGCTGAATGATAGAATTGTTATTGGTTGATTATGATACTACTTACTCATTGGATATCTACAATACATCGGTAATGAAATAGTAATAAAGTGAAAGGAAGGTGGATAATTGTTTAAATTGCATCATTTCAGAAAACAGAAAATCTGAAACCTGAACAAAACTTACTTTGTGGCGGAACATTAAAGTTCTAGAACCTCTGGCATGTACAAACAATTCCAAATAGTAATTTGTGTAAAAATATTTAACCGTTCGTGGAATCTGTGAGTCTCTTCTTACTAGTAATATCCCCACTCTCAACTTTCAGCATCTTTTATTACCTGCGAAAGTTCGAAAATGCATCTTATACATGACACAGCCATAAAGAGCTTGTGATAAAATGTTTCGTTTAAATGCAGGATGCAGGGAATACTATAACGGAAAAAAATCAAGATCAATCATCACTGTAAACAAAGAAAACCATGACAAAAAAACAAGAGCTGTCACCGAATGGCAGCCAGTTATACTCCCGCTCATTGAACTCTGAATAAATATGGTAAGTGCAAACTAAAGTGTGTCTGGACCCAATACAGACGTGGACACAGAACAATTGTGGACACAATACAAGAACTGACACAGTTGCAGAGAAAAAATAGATGAAAATAATGTGTGAAGGATTGACAGAAAGGCATTTAGTCGGTAAACAGGAAGTAGTATATTAATATGGCGGAAAAGGGGAGACGCAGTAAAGTACCCTATATTTAAGCTCTACGCCAAATACCAAGTGAAAGTCATGTGCATTTTCTGAGAAAAGAGTGACGAAAAAGTCCAATTTGGAAAATGAAAAGTAAAAACGCACAAAGTCGGTTAACAGGAAGCGGTGATTCGATATGGCCAAGAATAGGACCCTCAAACCAAATATCAAGTGGCTGTCATGTCCAGTTGCGGAGTAAAGTGTGAAGAAAAAGTCTTATTTGGAAAATGAAAAATAAAAAACGAACAAAGCCGGCTTACAGGAAGCTGTGATTCAATATGGTTGAGAAGAGGAGGCGCAGTATATGACCTCAATTTGAAGCACAATACCAATATCAACTTGAATGGCTGTCATGTGTGGTTGCTGAATAAAGTGTGACGAAAAAGTCCAACTAAGAAACGAAAAGTCCCGGGTGAAAAGTAAGAAAAAACGAACAAGTCGGCAAACAGTAAGTTGTGATTCAATACGGCCGAAAAGGGGAGGCACAATACAGGACCCCATACTGAAGCACCATACCAAATGTCAAGTGGCTGTGATATTCAGTTGCATTGTAAAAATGAGACGAAAATAAAGTGTGAGGGAAGGACGGACGGAAAGAGGTAAAACAGTTTACCCCATCCTTCGGAGCGCCGGGGAGTATAATTTATGTATGGCTTCATATGCATGAAAAATAATTATTTGCAAACAGGGTGAAGTTGAGTTACGGACTTGAAAAGGGGGAATGAAACAACTCGTCATACCAAAGCTTCAAACTTAACACCAAATATTACACACAGAGGCCAAAGTTATCGAAAATAGATGAGTGAAGGACTTTAAAAGGGGGTCATGGTACTACTTTTTTTAAAGATACAAAAGCTTCAAACCAAATTTCAAGTTATTTATACATTCATACGGAGAGAAATCTGAAGAAAATGTCAGTATATGCTTACCATGGGAACAAGTTGATATGTGTCCAATGGACATCATGCCTGCCATTGATTGGACGAGTAATAGAAATACATTAAAAGTATTTAATATAATTTAATATAACAACAAGAGAAGGGCCAGTCATGCAAGAAATGCAGTGACCTTATTTCAATCAGGAGCCTCATACCCATAGCAAATGCATCTACTGATGAAAGATTAATCTTCTACAAGTTGTATTATCCCGGATCTGGACTCTTACAAAAAACTGTAAACTTAGTCACTCATGCATGAAATGTAAGTCAAAGTGACCTAATTTTTATCTGGAGCTTTGTAACTTTACAAGACGCATCTACATACAAAATATTATCCTCTACGAGTTGTAGTATCCCAGATCTGGACTCTTACAAAAACTTCAACCTAAGTCACTCATGCATGAAATGTAGGCCAAAGTGGCCTAATTTTTATCTGGAGCTGCGTTACTTTACAAGATGCATCTACATACAAAATATGATTCCTCTACGAGTTGTAGTATCCCAGATCTGGACTCTTACAAAAACTTTGACCTAAGTCACTCATGCATGAAATGTAGGTCAAAGTGACCTTATTGTTATCCGGAGCTTCGTTACTTTACAAGACGCATCTACATACAAAATATTATTCCTCTAAGAGTTGTAGTATCCCAGATCTGGACTCTTACAAAAACTTAACCTGAGTCACTCATGCATGAAATGTAGGTCAAATCCACTTATTCTACATACCAACCTCAAGTACTATTCAAGATGCATCCATGGACAAAACCTTGTCTATCTATGACTTGTTATTCAAAAGATATATGGTCTTAAGTTTGAACGGACGGACAAACGGACTAACGGACGAACGGACAAACGGGCGAAACGCTATATTCCCTCCCCAACTTTGTTGGGAGAGGGGATAAAAAGGCCAACTAATGTTTTGAGTTTAATAGAAAACAATTTTTTTTCTTTAGTTATTAGACATATTGCTTTTTGCTTCAGTAGAATTTGATTAATTTTTGCAATTTATTTATTGAAAATCAGCGTTTTCAATGAAAGGAATTTCAAACTATGGTTTACACCAAAAAAGTTGAAGTTGCTATAACAAGCTATCGATGTAAAAAGTTTCATGATGATATCGTATTGTAAGAAAAGTTTAGGTTGACTGGGCGGAGTTACTTGTCATTCAGGATTTGATCATTCCAAAACATCAACAGGTACAATAGACCAAATGCAGAGTGATCTTTTTAATAGATCAATAATTGTTTGATAGGGGAATGTTCCTTTCTATATCTACATACAAATTACAAACTATTTGTTCTTGAAAGGTGTTCACTATACAAATAACTACATGATCATTAATGATTAATTTGATTGTAATCTTTTCACACCTAATATTGGCACTACACTGAAAAAGTAGACTTACCCCAGTTCAAAGTTTAAGGCAAACTCCGCCCAGTCAATCTTAAGTTTTATTACAATAACCCTTCCTTATAATTTACCTTCACCCTTCACATCATCCTGGATTCCGATTTCCATATTTCCATCAAGGAAAGTCGAAGTCTATGACATGGACAACGACCATAGCATCTGATTAACGCTATAAATTGCAGTTCCTGACACTAGCCATCGATGTATGAAGTTTCATGACGATATGGTAACTCCTTCCTGAAAATGTATCTTCAATCTGTACCTCAACCTAGATTCCAACTTCATAAATTCAGATGGCCTGAAAATGTAGACTGTCCACGAAAGACTTTAATGATGATTTTATAACATCCGTCTTATTCATCTTTGTGTGTGTGTGTGTCGTCATTTTTCTTTTCTGTGCCGTACTCATATTGTGTCTTTGTGTCTTTGTTGTTTCCGATGTTGCCATTGTCCTTGGATTATTCGTTTTGGATTGACGGTTCGGTTCTCACTTTATGAACTACCCTCAACCTGAACTTTAACATGGATTCTAAGGATATGAAATAAATCTACATATTACAAAACCCTACAAATATATTTAAACATGTAAATGTTAAGCAACTGGAACGATTTTGTTTTCTTATCTAACTTCATAATTCCATCATGAAAATATAAGTTATGACACCTGAACTCGGGGTAACAGCATCCGATTCGCATCAAAATGTTGCAGTTCCTTTCACAACCTATGTTAGCTATCCATTTATGAAATGTATCGGAACTCCTTCCTAACAACTATCTTCAACCTGAACTTTGCTTCTGACATCAAAATTCAATCAAGGAAATCAAAGTCAATGGCCCATGACTTCGAGGCTAAAGTATCATATCAATGTACAAATGTTCATGATGATAATCACAACTTCCTCTTAAAACATCTACATGTACCTGCTACACGAATCTTCACTTCCTAGAGTGAAATTGTGAAATCGGAAAAATTAGTGAATTTTTGATAATTTTTGATAATTTCGGACATATTGATTTATAATTTCATATCTTTTAATCGTTTTATAATTTGTATTTTTATCTTTTGACAATTGAGTTTTGTAATTAATTGTTGTAGTGTATTTTCGTTATTCAAATACGCGAATCTGTCACAGCCCAAAATTGTGTAGTCATTTTTCTAGGGATTATTTCGTTTTGTAAAAGTGTTAAAAGCAATTTGTTAGTTTCTTTGACAATTTCTTATCCAATAATCCGTTTACAGGTTTCTATCTCCAAAGACATTTTTATCAGTTTTATCGTACTTCTATTGTTGAAGTGCTTTATATTTGTTTGTTAATTCAAAATCAATAATTGTTATCTAATATTCGGCAATTTGTTTGACTGAAGTTTTATACTTCAGTTTGAGTCAGGCTTTCATACTGACAACAACCAATTTAGTTTGTAAAATAAAATTCCATACTGAAAGTCAGCGTTTGTAGTCGCTCTACCAGCTTATGAGTTAGTTCCGCCATTGGATTACCTAGTCCAAGAGTATATCAGGTCCGGTGACAAGTCGTCTGTCATTGCCTGTGGTTTCGGCATCATCGCCAGTGTGCAACACAACGTGTTGCTCATCTTCAGTCACATCGTGACAATTTCTCGTAGCAGAATCCCTACTACATTTTGGTGGAGTAAACCCTGAGGCGCGTTGACCGTTTAGCTTGACGCACGGTTCTGTGTTCCTTACATTTTGTTCCCCGAACTCATGTAAAAGACATTGACATTTCAGTTATGGAATTAAGTTTAAGACCTAAGTGGAGTATGTGGAATAATTCCCCACGTCAAGTACCATGGTGTTTTAAATGTGGATTTAATCATCATTATTATGACATTTGTATAGCATACAATAAAAGATGTTTTTCGTGTAACAAAGTTGGACACTTATCGAGACAATGTTACAAAAGGGTGAGCAATTATTGTGAGCGCCAAATTCATTCGGAAATATCAAACAAATCGAAGATATCTCAAATCAATGTGAAGTAAAAGAAAAAACAAAAAACAAAGAGATCGTGAACGCTTGGTTCGCTACTACGAAAATAAGAACATTTTAAGAGAGTTACCATTTCATAGTGTCAGGAACTCAGTTGTAACAAAATTATTCGATCAGTCAGCAGCCGTCAAAAGAGAGTTAGAAATTGCTAATGAATACTTACAATACCAAAAATCAAAGATTTCAGATATATCAAAACAGTTGCAGAGACTTAATGATGAAAATAAACTATTCAAATGCAAATTACATAAAATTCAGAAAAAGGAAGAGGATGTGTCTTCACTAAAATTACAAGAACATGTGGAAAGAATCTACAAATTAGAGGAGGAGAAAGAACAAACGGAAACGTTTATCAAACTCATGACAGAAAAACACATAGAAGTCGCAAAGTCGGAATATGAACAATCACTAAACATAGGTAATCAACGATTACAAAGTTCGCCTCGTTGTGGCACTTTGTCGCAGCAACCAAATTTTGCCTGGATGCCGACATACTATCAAAATTGCATGCATTAGCAAGGTTACCTGAACCAACAATGTACAGTTACTGAGCCATGAACTTGGATGTATACATTAATGTAAGTCATTCATGAGTACAATGTAGGTTTAAGTGACCTAATTTTGTCTAGATGCTGAGCTACCATCACAGATGCATGCACATGCAAGATGATCCTACCATGTACAGTACATGAGATCTGATCCTTGACATGAACTTGAATGTATGTCACTCAAGCGATAAATGGAGGTCAAGGTGACCAAATTTTGCCTGGATGCTGACCTACCATCAGAGATGCATGCACGTGCAAGGTTAGATGATCATACCATGTACAGTGACCGAGATATCAACTGTAACATTAACTTGAATGTAAGTCACTCAAGCGGAAAATATAGGTCAAAGTGACTTAATTTTGCCTGGATGCTGACCTACCATCACAGATACATGCACATGCAAGGTTAGATGATCCTACCATGTACAGTGACTGAGATATCAAGTCGGACATAAACTTGAATCTAAGTCACTCAAGCGGAAAATATAAGTCAAAGTGACCTAATTTTGCCTGGATGCTGGGCTACCATCAGAGATGCATGCACATGCACATGCAAGATGATCCTACCATGTACAGTACATGAGATCTGAACTAGGACTTAAACTTGAGTGCAAGTCACTCAAGCGGAAAATATAGGTCAAAGTGACCTAATTTGGCCTGGATGCTGACCTACCATCAGAAATGCATGCACATGCAAGGTTAGATGATCCTACCATGTACAGTGGCTGAGATATCAACTCGGACGTAAACTTGAATGTAAGTCACTGAAGCGGAAAATAAAGGTCAAAGTGACCTAATTTGGCCTATATGCTGACCTATTATCAGAGATGCATGCACATGCAAGGTTAGATGCTCCTACCATGTACAGTGACTGAGATCTGAACTCCGACGTAAACTTGAATGTAAGTCACTCAAGCGGACAATATAGGTCAAAGTGACCTAATTTTGCCTGGATGCTGACCTACCATCAGAAATGCATGCACATGCAAGGTTAATTGATCCTACCATGTACAGTGACTGAGATATCAACTCGGACGTAAACTTGAATGTGACTGAGATCTGAACTCGGACATAAACTTGAATGTAAGTCACTCAAGCGGAAAATATAGGTCAAAGTTACCTTATTTTGCCTGGATGCTGACCTACCACTAGAGATTCTAGCACATGCACAGTTAGATTATTGTACTATGTATAGTGACTGAGATATGAACTAAAATGTAAATTTGAATGCAAGCCACTCAAGCGGAAAATATAGGCCAGAGAGACCTAATTTTCTTGGAGGCTGTGAGTTAACCCAAGATGCACCTGCATGCAAAGTTTGATGACCCTACACTGCATAGTTACTAAGATATATACCCAAATGCAGACACTGACGCGGACACGGACGCGGTCGAGGACGCCGGGGGTACTACAATAGTCCCCCTCAACTTCGTTGAGGCGAACTAAAAATCAATAGCTTTCGGAAGAAAACATCAAAAATGAAAGGACTATTACAGATCTTTTAAGCAAACTACGAGTCGCCAACTTACAATTGAATGATTTGAGGACTTTTAATCAGAATAATAATCATCGGAACAATAGAAACAATAGAGGGCGTTTCTGCGAATTTTTGATTTTGTGAAATTTTATCATACCTGCGAAACGCGAGGTCGCGTTTCATTAGGCGTCGGAGGAATAAGTGACAGCGGAAAAATTAGTGAATTTTTGTGTTTGATAATTTCGGACATTTTGAATTATAATTTCATATTTTTTAATCGTTTTATAGCTTGTGTTTCTCTCTTTTGACAATTGAGTTTTGTAATTAATTGTTGTAGTGTATTTTCGTTATTCAAATACGCGAATCTGTCACTGCCCAAAATTGTGTTAGACATTTTTCTACGGATTATTTCGTTTTCTAAAAGTGTTAAGAGCAATTTGTAAGTTTCTTTGACAATTTCTTATCCAATAATTCGTTTACAGGTTTCTATCTCCAAAGACATTTTTATCAGTTTTATCGTACATGTTAATCTATTTTCAATTACCTTCTACTGTTAATCTTACAGTGCTTTATATTTGTTTGTTAATTCAAAGTCAATAATTGTTATCTAATATTCGGCAATTTGTTTGACTGAAGTCATACTGACAACACCCAACTAAGTTTGTAAAATAAAATTCCATACTGAAAATCAGCGTATGTAGTCGCTCTACCAGCTTATGAGTTAGCTCCGCCATTGGATTACCTAGTCCAGGAGTATATCAGGTCCGGTGACAAGTTGTCTGTCATCGCCTGTGGTTTCGGCATCATCGCCAGTGTGCAACACAACGTGTTGCTCATCTTCAGTCACATCGTGACAATTTCTCGTAGCAGAATCCCTGCTACAAAATCATGGAAAATAATAACCTGTTAATTATCACTTTTATTTCACTAAGAAATTTCAATCTTTCACCGTCCTCTATATAATAATGTGTGGTAAAGTTATACAACCGACGTTATTCGTTAATTTCTAGCTCTTTTAATAGATAAGACAAAGAAAATCACCAAAGCGACGGTTGTTTAGTGACAAAATATCATGTAT
>MJUU01034132.1:60398-82128 GCA_002080025.1 Modiolus philippinarum | reverse complement strand
ATGTAATATAAATTATGTTATTAGAAGGTTTATTAGGTACCGGGTAAGAGGAGCTACCTCTATAAACACCGCACTAAACAGAATGCCTTAGGGATATTATTTTGGAGCGGCTTACTCCTTATACACCACACTGATTTCTCAAACTTTATATCCAGAGAATTATGGTTGCCATCTTGGAGCAGAATCTTTGATAAAAAGCACCCTCCACTCAGTGATTTTCCAAAGCATATATGCCGAGCCGGTGTTCACGACTGTTTTTTGTTTTTGTTTTTTTTAGTAGCTTATTCAACAGGTCTGCCAATTTCAAGAGATATGACTAATTGAACTAAGAATTAAGCACTTAGCTTGTAAGCATAAATTAACTTGTACATTACTCTCTGACACACTGGGCATGACCTTGAGTTGCACATTAGTCTGATCGAATTTTGTTTTATTTTGCAATTCCATTTGAAACAAATAAACACATATATCACCATATCAAACATCAAAACTAGTCCTCCCAACTTTGTGCATAAAGTCATCGTGTATGAACGATGAGAACGATTTAATTGCATTCAACCTACAAATGCTTTACTAAAACAATACAATATAATAAATGGACAATTTTAATTGCATTTTATGGTTGGTTTTATAATAAAACGAATATGTAACTCACAAAATTAGTCAAGGGCCACTTCAGAAAACTTGGCTTCTTCTTTCAGTTTAAATGTTAGTACAAAATTGTGCACGATACTTCCTATTGGAACTTCGTTTGTATCATTCCTCTAAACAATACTAATCATCACGCTAATCTGATGTAACCCTTGATACCACTGACAATAATAATGGCACTTCAACCTGGACAACTCTGACTTGTCAGGTGAGCAAAAACAGTTGCTTCTCCATTTTTTGCACAAAAATCGTAAAGTCTTTGCCAAAAACCTCAGTGAACTTAGTCATACTCATCTCTTTGAACATGTAAGGGCTAAGTAAGGTCTAAATACTAGTATGTTAAGACAGGAGGAGAACACAGAGCTTCTCTAAGTTGATCAAATGTGACATTTTGTCGACCACTCAAAAGGAACATCTTTCTAGGTCAGATGGGTCAGAGGTTGGGTAATAAAACTAAACCTATTTATGAAACGATAGAGAAAATGTATTTTTGAACAAATTGAATTCTATCATTTTTCAATAGGTGATTTTAATTTTTTAAGGATTATAAAGTTTCTGAAAAACGACGTTTACACGAATTTCAACTACTCAGTCAAGCTAACTGTAGTGCAACCGGCTTCACTTCCATTTGCCTTCACATTTTACTAAGATGGAACACTGGTTCTACCGGTCTCGTCAAGAAAGTTACGAACATCTGTTTCATATAAAATCCGTTGTTAGAATGTTCTTTATTGAGGACCATAACAGACAAATAAATAGTCTGAAAATGAACATCCTAGAACAATATTGATCAGAACCTGATTAAGTTAAGAATCTGCATCGACTTCAACTAGATTTTATCCTTGGTGGAAGGCATTGAGGTCACGATCTTGATCTTCAATATGGATGCTGTGGGCAGCAACTAATAAACTGGCTCGAGATTTATTTAGGAAGGTTAATTAAAATACCTTTTATATAATATGGTACATAATATCGCCTATATAGCCTGTATCGCTTATCTGGATCACGACAAAAAGACTGAAACAGATGACAGCAATTAAAAAAAAACAGTAACTGTTTGTTGATGATCTTGCATCAATGACCTAAAGTGAAGATACGTGGATGTAGCGTTGTTCATCTATCAATAAATTCTACTAGGTCTTTGTTCCATTGATTGGCTCAGAGACATATAATTAAATGTAATTGTATGTCACTGATTGGTTGTACAATGTATTTGTAGAGACTTTGTCTCATATATTTTCAATGTTTACTTAATAGCTTCAGAAACAAATAAAATTATGAGAAAAGAGAATTAACTCCAATATGGATTATTAGAATTTCTCAGTCAAAATCGCAATGTAAGTAGATCTGAATAATTGGAGTTCTATGCCAAAAATGGAAATTTACTTCTATGATTTTTTGTAACGATAGCCACGTTGACTTAGATCCCAGATTCATCCTCGGACATAATGTTTGTCAACCTGGATAAATGTAGCTAGCTGATTTTATCAGAGCCGTCCTAAATAATAATATGTTGCTGTCGAAAAATTTTTCTCTTTTTACAACACTTTTTTAAATATACTCAAAAATTTCATATGAGCAGTTTTAAAAACAGACAACTGAACAAAACTAGAAAAACCATGATTTTTTTTATATATAACCCGCTTCCCCATTTGATTCCAGCAATTAATAATCAATCAAATCAAATTCTGAGATAGGTGTACATCTATGTTATGCCACAAAGACTGTGTTCAAGTTTCATGAAAATCTATTCAGTGATTCAGGAGAAGAAGTGGACAAGAGATTGGTACCTACAAGTAATATAGTGCAAAGTCCATGTTTTGCTATGGGAAACCCCCAAAATAAATCAAATTCTAAAATAGGAGGAACACATACTAGTACACGTTATGTCTGGAAGATTATGCTAAAGTTTCATGAAAATCCATTGGAGTAGCGGATAAGATTTGGGTACCCTCAGCTTTACAATATACCCAACTTTTCAAGCTGAGGGTATAATAAAATCTACCTTAAAGTGAATAATTTGAAATGGAGCAAGTATGAAATAAGAGAACAGTTGCAAGAGCACTTCGGCAGTTTGATAATTCATGTTTGTTGACGATCCCACATCAATGGGCTCAAAATACACGGAGGTAGTGTTGTTGGATAATCCACTAAGACAGGTGCTGAGGCCATCTTAACTTACTTTGAGGTATAAACAAAGCTCATTGTTGAAAGCATCATGGTGACTTCAAAAGCGTTGTTCCATTTCTTCAAGACTTTCTCATGGGCATTTACTCCATATCCTTTCATTGTTTATTGGCTAGATAATGCCCTTTGTTGCTTGTAATTAAATAATAAAATGCATATTTGAACCATTTATTCCACATGCTGTAGAAAAAAATATAAACAAAACAAATAAAATAAACATAATTACAACAAATTCAAAATAACTTGGAAGTTAGTTGTATTTAAAGATTCGGATGGAAATCAAAATTAATCGAACATGAAAACTGTTCTTGAAGATCGGTAAATGGCTCAGGATAACTTTAATTTAGGCCATTATAAAACTAGAGAAAGTAAATGCCTCCACTGCCTTCATCCAATGTTTTTCCTGATGTGTTTATATTCAAGTTTTGGATAAAATTTAGCTTCTCTGTTTGTGTCTGTAAGACACAAGCGATACCCCTGCAGTGGATATTAAACATGGACATGTAATTTCTAGGCACCTGATAAACAAAATTCAAGAACTTGAATTCACATGTCTATACAGCTTACTGATATAACAAACGAAGAGTTATCCAGAATTGACCCTCCAAATAAACAAATTTCAATAAAATGGTAAAATCCAACTACACCCCACAAAAAACTTAAATCTAGGCCATAATCAAAATTGTGAGCATATGTACATATTCAGTGAATGCCTAATCCCTGTGTAAGGTAAAATAAATGTAGCTCTAATCATTTTAGAAGGAGTTAATGGGAATAACAGGCCCAGATAAAATGGCCAATTCCAACAATCCCCATTCACAAATCTGACCAAAATCCAACATTTAGCAATATGTTTATCTTAAATCCATGCTTAATTAATCACTGTGCAAAGTACAATAGATGCAACTTTAATATTGTAGAAGGTGTTGTCTGGAACCATTTCAAGACTACATATTTTGATAAAATAGCCGAGTTCAACTACCCCTCAAAATCACAAATTTTGGCCAAAATCTTAAGAATGACAATATGCACATCTTCAATCCATGACTAATCACCGTGAAAAGTACAATAAATGCAGCATTAATATTGATGAAGGTGTTGTCCGGATCCAGTTCCAGACTACACATTTTGATAGAATGGCCAATTATAACTACCCCTCAAAATCACAAATTTTGGCCAAAATCTTAACCATGACAATATGCACATCTTCAATCCATGTCTAATCACTGTGCTAAGTAAAATAAATGTAGCATTAATATTGCGGAAGGTGTTGTGAACAGTTCCAGAACACACATTTTGATAAAATTGCCAAGTTCAACTACCCCCCAAAATCATAAATTTTGGCCAAGATCTTAACCATGACAATGTGCACATCTTCAATCCATGTCTAATCACTGTGCAAAGTAAAATAAATGTAGCATTAATATTGCGGAAGGTGTTGTGAACATTTCCAGAACACACATTTTGATAAAATTGCCAAGTTCAACTACCCCTCAAAATCATAAATTTTGGCCAAAATCTTAACCATGACAATATGCACATCTTCAATCCATGTCTAATCACTGTGCAAAGTAAAATAAATGTAGCATTAGTATTGTGGAAGGTGTTGTGAAAAGTTCCAGAACACATATTTTGATAAAATGGCCAATTATAACTACCCCTCCAAAATAACAAATTTTTGCCAAAATCTTAACCATGACAATATGCACATCTTCAATCCATGGATAGTCACTGTGCAATTTAAATAAAATGTAAATGTAGCATTAATATTGTAGGAGGAATTATCCAGAATGACTGCTTATCAGAGATGGGACAGACCGACAGAATAACGGACGGACCAGGGTAAAACAATATGCCCCCCTGACTTGTTGTTGCCAGGGCATAAAAATCAAAAGAAGAAGGCAAAACTTACTTTTTTTACATCATTTATGGTAAAAGTGTTGTTAATACTGAAGAAAAAGAACACAAATGAGCAAAATATCAGATAACATTTGATGAAAGGGCTGAACAAAATCAGGACAAGAGAGAAGAATGAAGATCTAGTGTATTTTCTATTTTGGCCTTAAGGAATCAATGTCATGTTATAAAGGAGAAAGTATCTTAGTGGCAGGAAAAGCATGTCATGGAAATCAAAGTTTGTTAATAATTAATTTTGTTACTAGATTTTTCAGTTATTATAAGGTAATTTTGGGGACTAAGCATAAAATGGTAGATATGTTCCCATGCTTCTGTAATTGAGATGTCACCAACAGAACTTTAGTTGAATTAAACATATTTTATTGCAAATAAAGCAAAGGGATCGGGCACAAGTTATAACAACATTATTTAAAGCCCTCTCCCAGAACTTTAGTAAAAACTGTTTTCCAGCAATAGCTTTATAAAATAGCAAGATTTTGAAAATTTATAATAGCTTTTTTCAGTAAGAAGAAAACAAAATAATACTGCTTACATTGTAGGAAAAAAGTGTGAAATATTAAGGACTATGAAAATATGCAATAAACAAGAGGCTCCCAAGATTCTGTACCACTCACTTGGACCATTGCCGATAAGGAAATTAATTTACTTTTTAATTGATGTCAATTATAAATATAAACCCCATGATCTTCAATTATGACAATAAACCCCTATATGTGAAACCTTGTACCTCACATCTTGGACGAGGTGCAAAATTTTCTAAAGGTACCATCTAAAGATATAGTGACATATTTTGTTCCAAGAGGTTTAGTACTTTAAAAGGAGATCTCTGAATTTACACACTGGCAACCATTAAATGACTACTGTTACTAAGTTTGGTTCTACTAGCCTTGTAGTTTCTGGAGACAATTTTTGAATAGTTTTTCTCCTAATATTTTGCCCGACTATGTACCTCATTGTAAGTCATCTTAATGGGGTTGACATAATTTCTTAACTTTGATTATAATTATCCCAGTGCTTTCACGGGAGAAGATTTTAAAACATAAAGTTTATGTTCATCGGACAGTGAATGCAAAATGATGGTAAATGGTGTCTCTAGCTTGGTTATCTAGAAATTGATGGGTGTTCAATAGAACACTTATTTTGCATGTACCAGAGAACAGCTATTTTTGGCTCAGTGAACATTTAACTTGTTACTGAAAAATTGAATATAAGGTGCAAAACCTGACGATGTAAGGATGAAA
This sequence comes from Modiolus philippinarum, assembly GCA_002080025.1. Taxonomy (NCBI): domain Eukaryota; kingdom Metazoa; phylum Mollusca; class Bivalvia; order Mytilida; family Modiolidae; genus Modiolus; species Modiolus philippinarum. The sequence goes on along the minus strand of MJUU01034132.1, from coordinate 76,132 downwards.
ATATATTTGAATCCAGAATGTTTATTTGAAATCTAGCATTATAAAGGAGTTTCAGATAATCAAATGAGACACCCCAAAGACCAGATTTAATAAAATCTTCAAGTATATGGTGCACATGATGATTTGGTAATCAACATATCCTGCAAGTTGGTTTGAATCTGACGAACAGTTTCAATGGAGTTGTAAAACAAACCAAATTAACAAATGAACTTTTTTGGCTCAGTGAACCTCTAAACTCAGTAAATTAAAATTTTAAGTATCAAGTGCACAAACAGACCAAGTGAAAAACACATCCTGCAAATTTTGTTGCAATATGACTTAGTTTTGAGGGATTTCGTCAAACAGGAAGTAGATGAGGGACAGACTTGAAAAGAGGACACACGGAACTCATCATACCAAAGCTTCAGACCAAATATCAAATCATTACTAGCTGAGAAATCTTTAATGAAAATTTTCAATATATGGATATAATGGGAAAAATCGAAGTTTTTGTCAATCAGGAGTTAAGGAGTGACGGACTTAAAAAAAGGAGACACTGTACAACTCATTCTACCAAAGCTTCACACCCAATATCAAATCATTACTGCATGCATAAGCTGAGAAATCCATGACAAAAATTTTCAATATATGCCTAAAATGGGGGAAAAATCAAGGTTTTCGTCAAAAAGGAAGTAGATAAGTGAGGGACTTGAAAAGGGGAGACATTCGTCATTCCAAAGTACATACCAAATATCAAATCATTACTACATACACAAGCCGAGATATCCTTGACGAAAATTTTTCAATATATGGCTATAATGGGAAAAATCAAGTCTCAAGTGCACAAACAGACCAAGTGAACAACATATCCTGCAAATTTTGTTGCAATATGACTTGCAGTTTTGAGGGATTCTGTCAAACAGGAAGTAGATAAGTGATGGACTTGAAAAGGGGAGACAAGGTACCAAAGCTTTAGACCAAATATCAAATGATTACTACATAAACAAGCTGAGAAATCTGTGATGAAAGATGTTCTGGAGGGACGGACAACAGACAGACGGACAAGGGTAAAACAGTATACCCCCCTCTCCTTCAGAGCGGGGTTTAACAAATATGGAAAATCAATGGCACCAACACATTTTATTTAATCAAATGAAGTTTTGATACAAAAAGTTGTTTGTAAACAAAAGTATTTAGAGATCAATGACTTGAACAATTGTAGACAAAGAAATGTCTCACAGAAATATGAACATAGCTGTCTATGCATTATAAAAACAAATACAGAGGGTTGAGAAAATATAGAAAAAAATTCTGATTGATAGTATGGAATTACATTTGCATAGAAATGTATTTCATGTAAAGAATAACAGTAACAAAATTAACAAATTTGTCAAAATAACAAGAGGCTCTCAAGAGCCTGTATCGCTCACATGGGCCACGACCGACTTATGCAGTTATAATAATCCCAATGTTTTAAGGACATTTTAAATTTGTTGATAGACATTGATGTTATATTATCTTAAGTTAAACTATATTCTAGACTGGCAGCTATTTTGGATGGAGGTGCAGTTCTACTGTCACCTCTCTTGAAGGTGACCATTGAGTCTAATTTTAGTTCAAATTGACTAAATATTTTCAGAGGAGAACATCTTGAAATGCTTTCCAATAGACTACCGATAGGTCTCAAGGTTAAACTATGTTCCCCACTGGGGCCATCTTGAATGCGATGCAGACAAGCCAGGCAAATTTTTTAAACAGGAACAACCATGGCCCTTTGTGACCAAGTATGTTTTCATTATTGGCCAAGTAATTTCAGGAGAAAATCTTTTAATGTTTTTCCAATGGGTCAAACGTTAAAATCTGTTCCCCGCTTGAAGCTACCTTGCATAAAGCAAAGACCTGAAAAACAACTCTTTTGCAGGGCGGCAACATAAAGACTGTTGTGGCCAAGTTTGGTTCCAATAGGCTGAAAAGTTTCAGAGAAGATCTTTGAATTTGTTTTCCCATAGGGTCCAATGTTAAAACTATGTTTCTTGCTGGTGGACATCTTGGATAAAGTGCAGACCTGAAAAACAACTTTTTTGCAAGGGGCAACCTAAAGACTATTTTCGCCAAGTTTGGTTCCAATCGGCCCAGTAGTTTCAGAGGAGACGATCTTTGAAAGTATTTCCCATAGGGTCCAATGTTAAAACTATGATCACTGCTGACGGCCATCTTGGATATAGCCCGGAGCTGAAAAACAACTTTTTTGCAGGGGACCATCCAAGGACTATTGTGGGCAAGTTTGGTTTTAACTGGCCCAGTAGTTTCAGAGGAGAAGATCTTTGTTTTTTCCCATAGGGTCCAATGTTAAAACTATGATCCCTGCTGGCGGCCATCTTGGATACAGTGCAGAACTGAAGAACAACTTTTTCGCAGGGGACCATCTAAGGACTATTGCAGCCAAGTTTGGTTTCAATTGGCCCAGTAGTTTCAGAGAAGAAGATCTTTGAATGAAAAGTTTACGCCGGACGGACGACGGACGAAAGTGATGGCAAAAGCTCACCCTGGCTATAGTCAGGTGAGCTAAAAATGACAGATGTTAGATTGAGACAGACCAATTATGGCGAGTCTGCATGAAAATACAATGGCAGACAAATGCACAGAAATGTATGAACTAAGTCACTGAACAATCAATTAAGTTTAATAAGGTAAAATGACAGATTAGCATAGATACTGAAAAACTTGACAAGCTCACTAGATTCTAAAATTTAGGTCACATTCTACCCAAGACCAACTGAACCCATACACCAAATATCATTGACCTATCTTTTATAGTTACATGTATTGAGAAAATGACCTATTCATGAAATTGAAGTAACAGACAAAAAACTAAATCATATACTACCCAAAGACCAACATACCATATAGCAGACGTACTCTACTTAAGACCAACCCATACAACAAACATCATTGATCTACCTTCAATAGATGCTGAGAAACTGACCTTAATCACTTAACATAACATGCTCACTAGATCAACAACAAAAGCTATATGACAGACTGTTATGTTTAACCAAGACTTACCCATATACCAACAATCACTGATCTACCTATACAATGTAATAGTAACTGAGAAATTGACCTAATCACAATAACTTAACATATCAACTAGACTAAAAAGGACAAAAGATAATGACAGACTGTCATGTACTATCCAAGACCAACCCATATACCAATTATCAGTGACCTATCACTTATGGTTGCTGACAAATTTACCTTACCACAAGAACTCAACACGAGAGTTTAAATCACCACAGTAGCCATACTTTGTACAACTACATCTTACTTACCCAAGCTTTCTGGGCGAGACAAAATATAAGAGTTGAATGGGGTCTAGGTGTTACAGTTTCTTACAAATACATGGCAAAATTGAGTCACTGAACTATCAATTAAGGTCAAGGTAAAATGAGAGATATCAGACTGATATTAAAATACTTAAAAGTAACAGGAGTCAAAGGTGGCGAATATGGGTATTGCATTTGCTGAGGAGCGACCAAAAAGTGTGAAAAACTGCAGATCACTGAACCATGAAATTGAAGCCAAGGTTAGGGGACAGGTGTAAGACAGATGTTTGTACAATTAGAGGTAGCAAATACCAAACCAAATATTATGAGATTATACATACCTATAACTCAAAATTAAATTGAATGTGACACTGTATACTGTGCACATTGAGTTCTACAGAGATGAAATTGTGATTGATAGAAAAAAGCGGAAATCCACTACACTGTAAGTAGGTATATAGTAAAAGAAACAAATATAATGGAGCAGCTTGAAAGCAAAAAAGCGGAAATCTGCAGATCCGCAGAAAACTTCCATCACTGGTTCTAGAGCAATTCCCAAAAGTCAGATTGGCATGGTGTACCCACTTGTATGCATCTAAACATTAAATAGAATGGATCTATATAAGTATGTGGTAATGTTTGTTAAGTCCTTAAATTTGGTAAAAAGTTCATACCAAAGCAACCAGCAGACCAGTACTATACTTTTAAAAGTTACAATGGGTTTAAAAAGTTAATACCCATCATCTGATAGTAAAACCTTTGTCCTGTTTCAGCAACTTTCATTAGGAGCAAGACATTGAAAAAATTAAAGAACCTTAGTGAGCAAGCTCACATACCCCACGCCACTACATATAAGAAAATCCTGCATTATTGAACTCCAAAGGTACCCTATAAGCAATATCATACATAAACATAGATAATCAACGATTACAAAGTTCACCTCGTTATGGCACATGGACACAGAAACCCAATTTGGCCAGGGTGCTCATTTACCATCCCTAATGCATGTATACAAAGGCTAGATGATCATGTACAGTAACCAAGACCTGAATTCTGACATAAACTTGAATGTAAGTCAATCATGCGGAAAATATAGGTCAAAGTGATCTAATTTTGCCTGGATGCTGACCTACCGCCAAAGATGCATGCACATGCAAGGTTAGATGATCCTACCATGTACCACTGAGATCTGAACTCGGACGTAAACTTGAATGTAAGTCACTCAAGCGGAAAATATAGGTCAAAGTGACCTAATTTTGCCTGGATGCTGACCTACCATCAGAGATACATGCACATGCAAGGTTAGATGATCCTACCATGTACAGTGACTGAGATCTGAACTCGGACGTAAACTTGAATGTAAGTCACTCTAGCGGAAAATATAGTTCAAAGTGACCTAATTTTGCCTGGATGCTGACCTACCATCAAAGATGCATACACATGCACAGTTAGAATACTATACTTTGTATAGTAACTGAGATATGAACTTAAATGTAAATTCGAATGCAAGCCACTCAAGCGGAAAATATAGGTCAGAGAGACCTACTTTTCTTGGAGGCTGTGAGTTAACCCAAGATGCACCTGCATGGAAAGTTTAATAACCCTACACTGCATAGTACTAATATATATTCCCAAATGCGGACGAAGACGTGGACGTGGACACAGACACAAACGAGGAGGCTGGGGGTACTCCAATAGTCCCCCTCAACTTCGTTGAGGCGAACTAAAAATGATTAAGTTCATCAATGTGTAATTTTGTCAAAAATGATCAAACATAGAAAGCAGCCAAAGCCTGCTAAGCTCACCTCGTTGCACAGCATTGTCACATGTTGCACATGTCAATAACCAGGAATGGACTATAATCATTCGTTTAAAGAGATTCAGTCATGCGTAAAATGTAGGTCAGTGAGAGCATCCGAAGCATGCATTGTTGTTGTCATCCCAAAACACATCATGTATACCAGTATGGTTGATGTGGGCCATGTCAGTAAGTGGGAATGGACTTTAACCATTCTACCTAACCAAGTCTCTCATGCGTAAAATGTAGGTCAGAGACAGCATCCGAAGCATGCACTGTTGTTGTCATCCCAAAATGCATCATACATACCAGTATGGTTGATGTGGGCTAAGTCAGTAAGCGGGAATGGACTTTAAATAACCATTCTACCTAACCAAGTCGCTCATGCATAAAATGTAGGTCAGAGACTGCATCCAAAGCATGCATTGTTATTGTCCTCCCAAAACGCATCATACATACCAATGTGGATGATGTGGGCCATGTCAGTAAGCGGGAATGGACTTTAACCATTCTACCTAACCAAGTCGCTCATGCATAAAATGTAGGTCAGAGACAGTATTTGAAGCATGCATTCCAGTCCTCATCCCAAAATGCATCATACATACCAGTATAGTTGATGTGGGGCATGTCAGTAAGCGTGAATGGACTTTAACCATTCTACCTAACCAAGTCGCTCATGCGTAAAATGTAGGTCAGAGACAGCATCCGAAGCATGCATTGTTGTTGTCATCCCAAAACACTCATACATACTAGTATGGTTGATGTGGGCCATGTCAGTAAGCGGGAATGGACTTTAACCATTCTTAACCGGACGCCGACGCTGACGCTAGGGGTATCACATAAGCCCCCCTCACTTCGTGAGGTGAGCTAAAAATCAAAATCCAAGTAGCATGAGCATCTTTCATATATGCACAATCATTCTGCTCAAGATAATTGAAGGGGTTTCAGAGGAATTGTCACTTTGGTGTTTTAGCTGAAAATAGTCCAAGTCCAACAACTCGCATAAAAATAATCAGATCAATAAGGCAAGGCAGTAAAGTATGCACATCTTCACATCATGACCAACAATTCTACCAAATATGAAAGCAATCCATTAAGCGGTTTCAGAGGAGTTGAAGTGACAAGATGATACTTTGGTATTTTAACTGAAAATAGTCTAAGTCCCATAACTCCCACAAAAATTATCCAATCAATATGGTGGTATAGTATGTATATCTACACATCATGACCAACAATCCTACTAAATATGAAAACAATCCGTCAAGCGGTCACAGAGAAGTTGCAGTGAGAAGAACAGGACTGACGGATGGACAGACAGACGGATGGATGGATCAAAAACATAATACCCTTCGCAACTGCATTTCGTGGGGTATAAAAATTAAACAATTAACACCCATCATATTTTATACCAAAGTCTAATTTGCATAAGAAAAAATTTACAAGACTATTTTACACCAAAGTCTAATTTGCATAAGAAATAATTTACAAGACTCCCATATAAATTGAAATCAATCATAACAGTTGACTAGAGGCTCTCAAGAGCCTGTATAGCTCACCTGGTCCATGGATGACATAGACAGTACAAATAATCCTCAAAGTTAAAAGATCTTAATTTCTAGTATGGTAATGGACCTTGATGTGATATGGCCCAATGTGTCAGAGAAGATCTTTGAAATGCATTTCCCATTTGCATTTAACTACTACCCCTGCTGATGAGGTTTCAAAATAAAAATCATAAACTTTGAAGGTGACCACCTAAAGACCACCTTTTTCAAGCAGCCATCTTAGATCTGATGTGGACTTGCAGGAAACATTTTTCAAAGTTGGTCAACAAAGGATAATTGAGGAAATGTTTGGTTCCAACAGGAAAAGCAGTTTCAGTGAAGGTCTTTGAATGTATTTTCCTGTACGGTTCAATGATAAAAGAAGTTCTTATTAGTGGCCATCTTGGATGAGGAACAGACGTTCCAAACACTTCCAAACACATGTTTTTAAAAGGGACCACTCAAAATTATAATTCCTGTATGTGAATTCAGATTTTCTTCAGAATATACAGGTTGGTAGATCCTGATATTCTGAATACTTTTGCAATTTAAAGCTGACCTCTATCTGCTATAGTTTTTTTTCTAAACAATTACTAGAGAATGTGTCTGTAAGACATGGATGCCCACAAAAAAATTTATCGCAACAGATTAACCCAAGTCAATCATTCATAAAATTAGTTCCCTGTCACGAATTGTGATGAAATCAAAATTTTACCAAAGTCATTCAACCATAAATGTAGGTCATGGTCACCCAATTGTTGGTGAAATGGGCAGATCTCTTTTAGCTAAATGTTACAGTGAAATATCATGATGCTACAATACATAGTAGTTGGAAAAATAGACTTAAACACAAAACTTAACCAAAGTCACTGATGCATAAAATGTAGGTCAAAGCCACCTAATTGTCAATGATTTGGGTAGTACTCATCAAGGAATTAATTTGATGAAACAGCATTGTCCTTTAACATGTAGTTGTTGAGAAATGGACTTTAACACAAAACTTAACCAGAGTCACTCAACCATGAAATATAGGTCAAAGTGTCAAACTGCCTAGTGAACTATGTAGTACTATCCAAGATCTACCTACCGGTCTACTATCATTGTTCTATACCTTACAGTTTCTGATAAATGGACTTAAATGCAAAACTTAACCAGACGGACAGAAGGACAGACAAGGGTAACACCATATGCCCCTTCCACATTCGTGGGCAGGGCATAAAAATATTACCATTTTGAAAATTTTACATTAAGGGCAATAACTTCAATATGGGTTATCAGATCTTCAAAATCCATCGGTAGGTAGATGTTGTCATGTTGATCATTTTACCCATCAGATTTTTTATTTCTGTAACCATTCAAAAACAGCAATTCACCCCTATGTGCCATTTTAAGTAACAGCAGCCACATTGTTTGGTTCTTTGACTAATCAAATACAATTTTGAATATAACTACCCTCATAATGATTCAGGCAAAGTTTGGTTAATATTGGCTCATTTGGATAAAGATAAAGTTATTGGATAAAGAGGAGATTTAGAAATTACAGGGATGATTTTTCTGACCATATTACTTAGCAGAAGTAGTCAACTGGGTGCAAACAAAAAATCTTTGCAATAAAAAAAAATAACAATGGATAAATCTGAACTATCAAAAGGGAAAATCTACGTAAGTAAAATCATCAACATGAAAGTTTACGACGGATGGAAAGAAGATGCAAAGTGATGGCAATAGCTCACATTTTAGGCCTCGTGAGCTTAAAATGTGCAGCAGCTTATCACACAAAACTATCTGCCACCAACAATATTCAATTCAGTGCAACCCTGCAAAAATTCAATTATAACTCAAATGAAATTTTATATAAACAAAGCAAAATCTCGATCATTCATCAAAATGATGCACAAAATAAAAAAATAGAAAAAATTAACAAAATGAAGGCACACATGAAATAGGACGGTATATTGATGAAGTCACACCATTGTTATCTCCCTCTTTTCTTTTTGTACTTGGTGTTTACAAACTCCATCTTTGTCTTCGGTGCTGGTACAACTGTTTCCAATTCATCATAATAATCATCACCATAATCATTGTCATTTGTGTAATGTTTAGGAGCGTTCTTTGCACTTACCTATAAAAAATATATATATTAATTATTTTATGATGTTATTTATGCACCATGATTGGTTCATTTGATGTTACATGATGTTCTGTAAATATGGTGTAAACTTGGTATTTCCATAAATAGTACATGACGTTTTATATTTAGAAATCAGGTTTTACAACATATTACATATACTAAAACATTGAACGTTACATACAAATTAAAATAAGGATAATGTCATAAAATAATAAAACAATTATAGCACGGCAAGTTTGGTAAATACATGGATTCATAGACCTGTAGACCTGATTAGAGTATATTTAACAAATCCTGTGAATCTTCCCTTCATATACTAGTATGTAAATGAACATTTTAAAAAAAATACATACAAAGGAACATAATAATTATAAAATATTGATTAGAAAGAAAAAAAAATCTAGATGTTCACAGTAGTATCTACATTTCTTTCACTTTACTTGTAAAACTATAGAATGTGTCCATAAGATATGGATGACCCGCAGGCAAACTTCTTGCAATTGATAACCCAAGTCAATTTGGCAAAAAAATAAGTTCCCTGTGACTGAATAATGGATTCATGGAGTTCTGTTGCAAATGATTTTTAAGTACGGTCCTTAATGAAAACAAAAGATCTGTATGGTGAGAAAAATTAAAATCTCCTGAAGGTTTGTATAAATTGCATTTAAAACTAGGGGGTATGTGAAGTTGTAAAATATTACCCTCAATACTTTTCAACACGTCAATCTTGTTTAGTTTAATAATATAACATGACATCATTACGGAAGTAAAATTGCCTGTTTTTGTGTTCAAAATGTTAATCCAACTATATCTTACCTGTGCTTAGAGAAAAAAAATATGGTTAAGATCAGAAAAGAAATGCTTTCCGCAAAACAGATAGAATTGAGTGTTTCCACCAGAGATGTCTCCGTTTCAACTGAGATTAATATTTTTTTCAAAATCAAAATTTAGAGATGTGAATCCTTCTCACTATACAAATCCTTGACAAAAATATCCAACTTAAGTGGCTGATCCATGAAATAAAGGTCACGTTATAAAATTATCTATTAATGATACAGTACTCACCAGAGTTAATTGATATGTGTAGTTAAGAAATTGGTCCTAGTTTTAGGAATCAAGAGTATCTCATCATTTGATACAGAACATAACTAAACTTCATATAAACAGAAGCAATTATATTCCGAAACAACTAATTCCATTTCATTTTCAAGCAAAGTATTATTAAATTGACTCTTAAGTGAACCAGATCATTTTTAACAATAAATATACCTTTGAGTGCTTGCTGTATCTGTCAATAACATCCTGATACACCTCATTTCCAATTCCCATCATTTCTTTAACACTTTGATGAAGAGTGTTGTCTCGCCAGTCCTTAGTTTCTATGATCTTGGTAATGTGCTCCATTACTTTATCATATGCTGATGTCACATGTGCTATTCCCAACAAAAAATCTGGGTACAGTTTTTTCACCCTTGGAGATTTAAGTTCATATTTTTCTATAAATTTTTTCATTTCTTCTACATCTGTTTTGAATTCTCTAATATAGCGATTCTGGAACATCTTATAATCTTGTTGTTTTTCTAAATGACGCAAAGATCTTTCATGCTTCTGAAGTGGTGTTAAACCATCAAGAATAGCAGCATGAGTTTCAGAGAGGGAAGGAAAATTTTCATGTAGTAGATTTTGGTGTGACGGAGGCGAATATTCTACAGTAGGTTGTCTTGAATCTACAGACTGTTGTGTTCCAGTGCCTAAGACATAGCCCTTCATATTGCTAAAGACCTTGTTTATAATACTGCTATAAGATTCAGGAGCAGCTGGTTGACCAGAAACATCGGCAGGCTGAGGTGAAAACTGGGTAACTGTGGATGTATCTTGAACTTCCATTTCTCTCTCGATATTCCTCTCCTCTGCTCTAAAATACTCCCCACATATACCACACACGTTTTCAGTAACTATAACATCTTTGAAAATATCTCTTTCACTTGACTGTCTTTCTTTGTTTTGCTCTTTTTCACAAAGTTCTCTCAAGTTTTGACAGTTAGAAAGAAATTGCACATGCTTGAAAAATTTCAAAAGAGTATTTGCACATCTCTTTCTCTTTTCTGCTTCTTCTATAGCCTGGTGCTCAGCCTCAATTTTTTCCCTTTCCTCTGTGGTCATAGCCATTTCTTCATCATCTACATGTGCATGTCTTGCTACAAATATGTTAGGATTCTTAATGATTTCAGCAGTATGTGGCAAGTAAAATGTTTGAGAGAATGCAGACATATTAATGTTAGTATTTGGTGAAATTCCATGTCTTACTTTATGTCTTGGTTCCCAAGTACAGTGTAATAAAATTTCACCTCTTTCTTCTAATAATTTTTTTAGGCAGAGAGCAACATCAGCAATTCCTTTGGCATTCTGTACCTTCTGAACTGCTTGTACCAACCTTTCTGGGCAATGACTAGGTATATCTATTCTACAAATTTCACCAATAACATGCGTCTCTGAATCTGTATACACAGTTTTCTCCATATTACATAAAAGTACCAGACTGGCAATTAGAACTCTTTCAGCTACCATAATACTATCTATCATATCCTCAGAATATTTAAAATGATCTGTTGGATGGTCTTCATCAATACCACCCCATGGCTGAAATGATTTTAGAGCATCTGACATTCTGTTAAAAGCTATTGTAACGAAACTTATCCCACTGTCTGAACCTGCTAAGATACCGACTAATCTCTCTATACGATTTCTGATTAAGTCTTGTTCTTTTGTATAAAAAGGATTGTATCTATTTATTGCCTCTAAAGTTGGTACACCTTGTTCCCCTAAAAAGCTAGAGTCTACAAAATTAACAACTGATAAATAAGACGACGGAATAACAAAAGAAACATCCTGCCTTGTGGTAAATTTACATTCTAAACAGAAAGCTGTCACCATGAAGAACTCTATCCACATTGTGAAAAGACTTAAGTCAGGCAACATTTGTACATGGTTTGGCCTTTTTATCAGCTGAATAAACTTGGAAAACTCTCGTAATGCATATTCTGGACTATTATTAGCCGAAGACAGCAATTTATATGCTTCCATAAACCTTCTAAATATACAATGAATCAGATCATTTTCAAACAACAATCCCATTTCCACCAACTTTCGGTGTACTATGAATCCTTTGACGTATTCTGTCTGAAGGTTGTGTTCAAATTCATGTAAGATTTTTTCAAGCGGAATTCCTTGAATTTGGAAGAAATTCATCAGAAATATCATGTTCATAAACAGTTCTGTATTGTTCTCTCTAATTTTGTTTGCTTTGTCTTTGATTTTATCGTAACTGCTTCCTAACATCCGCTCAATCTGATTTCGAACAAAAAATATCTTTTTGTTTCCTAGCCATACATTTTTTTCTCCAACCACAGTCTTAAGATAGTAAACATCGCTCTTGACTGAAATTGGATTACCACCTGTATTTCTGAATCTCAGTAACATACTTCTCAACAATAACTTGCATGAGGAATATTCATTGTCCCTCCAGTTGTAGAAACTGTTTTGTAGTTGCTGGTGTTCCTCAGGCATAACCTTTTCCCTGCCACCATCATAATCTATAGCCCTGCATCCCTCATCCACATAGTATTCCATTTCAATAAAGAGCATATCCAGTTTAATCAATTCATTGAAGCTAGCATATGACAATTTTGAATGTTGACCTTCAGAACATGGAGTTTGACATTGGTTCTTTAGTCCAATCCTGAACAGAGGACATTCATCAAGCTTCCTATGCTGAGTGTAAAACACAAGTTGTAGAGTAAAATACCATTCTTTTCCTTTCATAAGCAACTCCAGTGCAATTCCATTTCTGGCATCTTGATTGGAAATTTGTGTCTTCAGTTGTTTAGCATTAATTTTGGCCCCTTGTGTTTTCAGAACATGTAGAATTCTTGGGTTTTGTCTAGGGTTATAAGTGAAATCATCATCTGATCCTTTTTCTAAACCATAAAATCTACATATATGGTCCAGTCTATGTACATCTTCAGTACTGGCCAATATTACAACCCTCAATACACCATAAAGATTCTTCATGCCTTTCACTACTTGGAAAAGATTTTGTCGTGCTGATAAATCTGAATTATACATCATCCAATGCATACATTCCAGCTGCCCTGCCTCATTTCTAGGTTTGGCTTTGTTGAATGCTCCCCATGACAAATTTATCCATTCTATATCATTTTTCAGCTGACCTAAAAGAAGACTAGCTTCTCCAGCACCATTTTGAGAATCCTCATATTTGTAACAGTTTCTGTCATCCAAATTTTTAAATAGGTCAAACGCCTCTTTCAATATACCAATCACAGTTTCCTCATTGTCAGAGGTTGCATTTCCTTTTTCATCAATGTTTATCTCAATACGTGCTTGCACAATTAAACAATAACCAATGAAATCTTTCCTTCCTTGACCTCTGGCCAATGACAGTGCTTCTTCTACTTCTCCTTGGTCCAAGTACAAACGAATAGCTGCCAATACCTTACCTGTAAAAAAAAAAGCAGCATAACAAGAAGATGCTGTATGTAAAAGGAAGAAAATATATGTAATAATACAGATTTTGGGGGTTGGAATGCAACTTACCATGCCAAATACAATATACCACAAGCTTGAAGTAATTGAACACTGGCATATTTGGATAAGTCTGCTGACTGGGCGATGGAATTCAAACATAAGTTTAAACTAGAGTTCAAGTGTGAATGGATAAGTACATGTATAAAATCAAAACAATTTGTATTATTTGTTGTCATGAAATTTGTTCAGGCTATACAGTAGAACTTCGATGGCTCGAACTGCAAAAACTCGAACACCATGGCTCTCTCGAACCCATTTTCTGGTCCCTTTTTTCAAGTTTTAACATAGTTCTACCTTGATAGCTCGAATACCCCTCTAGTTCGAACTGCTTTCATTGGTCCTTAGGGTGTTCGAGCCATCGAAGTTCCACTTGTAAAGCTTTGATTAACGGCATATAGTTTTTGAAGACTTCAATAATCCCATATGCTAAGGCATGCACCACAATAATTGCCATACTTGGTCCCTGCTTGTCAGATATTTTTAAGAGGGACATTCTAAGTTAAGATCCGGAAATCAAAAAGATGGACTATGTATGGATGGACGTATGGATCAGGATAATCCTTAATGCTCCTGACCAGTTAGTGGTGGGGCATAAAAATCACAAATAATCATAATAACTAGAGCTGCCGCCACATGGCCAAATCCTGAATCAATAAGGCAAATGCAAAATCTAAGTGTGTGTGGACACAATGCAGGTACAGACACAGTACAAGTGAGGACACAATACAAGTTTAGACGCAATGATATACCTCCAACTTTTAAAGAAAATATACAAAGTTGAATTATCTCCCTTCCAAAAAATTTAGCAGCTACCATATTACTTCATGCACATCTTTGAATGGTATGCTAAAACTATGTAACATTACATGAGAATCTAGGCAGCCATTTCAAGGGACATACACTGATAAGCTACTTCCCCCTTTTTTCCATAAATCATTCAAAGTTGAATTATCTCCCCTTCAAAATGTAACATTCCATCAAAATCCAATCAGCTGTTTAAGTGGAAATGTGCTGACAAGGTTCCTGCCCTTTTTTTTCAAGAAAATAATCAAAGTTAAATCATCTCCCCTTAAAAATTTCAAGCACCAACCATAAAACTTCATGCAAATCTTCGGATGGTATACTACAACTGTGTAACATTTCATTAAAATCCAAACACCCTTTTAAGAGAATAAGTGCTGACAAGGTACATGGATGGACATGCTTCTATGCATGATTATTCTTATGACCAAAAATTAGGTTTTTTTTGTTAAGCTTTTTTTCATAGGGTCTAATGTTAAGCTATCTTCTCTGTCGGATGCCATGTTTTTCGTCAGATCCAATTGAAATTGCCAATTTTTGTAAAGAACCTTCAAAACACCACTGAAGTACAGTTCAGTTCAATTTGCTTCATAAGTTTCAGAGCAGATGATGCAAATCATGATTTTCCCATAAGGTCCAATATTTACACAATAGTAAATGACATTTAAGGCAATATCACAAAATTTTGACTGCCAAAGGGTTGTGATATGGACCATGGAAACTGATATGGCCCGAGCCGAAGGCGAGGGTCATATCAGTTTCCTGGTCCATATCACAGCACGAGGGCAGCCCAATTTTGTGATATTGCCAATAATGTCATTTACTATTGTGTTTATTGCATTGAAGAAATATTAATATATATTATACAACAAAAAGGCACTGACCTGGTGCTCTATTCAACAAAAAGAATATTATTACAATAAACAAATGATAAATCCTGAAACATGAAAAAAGACATATATTAAAGCCACAGCTACATTAATTTCAAAAGTGTCTTCCTTTTCAGTCACAGTGTTTAAATATTTAACAAATAAAGGGCTACGCCGAGCGCAGCATAATACGACCGCAGCATGTCGTCCACTGAAATTTGAATAAGTGTAATTTAAAGTGAGTATGGACATAGGAAAGAGCTTGACACAATAATTAGATGGACGCAATAAGGAGATTGACCAAGTAATTAGCTGGACACAAACTAGGGAAAATAAAAATTAGCCCTTATGACTCCTTATGATTCCTCTTTGACCCTCTATAGCTCAGAAACAGTAAGAGCTACGCCCAATCCATTGACATGATGCTGAAAGCTTATATCAAGAGAAATCAAAAGAAAAAAATCCCATCGAAATGCGATGAAAAATAAAAATTTACGGTAAACTGTAAATTTACGATTTTGGCCCCCTTCGGCCCCTCATAGCTCGGGAACGGCAAGAGCTACGTCAAATCCGTTGAAATACTACTGAAAGCTTGCATCAAGTAGAATCCAAAGAAAAAAATCCCATCGAAATCCGACAAAAAATAAATTGTTTAGGTTATCTGTAAATTTACGATTTTGG
>MJUU01034132.1:47834-59862 GCA_002080025.1 Modiolus philippinarum | reverse complement strand
AGTTTACTGAAAGAAACCCCATCAAAATCCGATAAATAATAAAGATTCTACAGTCAAATATGTGAAAACAACTAATTTAACCCCTTTTGGCCCCTTATTCTAAAACGGGCGGGGCCAGGAACATAAAATTATAGCCCGGGCTAAAGCATGTGCCAAAAAACATCATACTAAAATTTGAAAATGATCTGTTCACTGGAACCAAAGTTATGCTGTCCACAGACACAAAAATACCCAATTTTACCCCTTTTTGGCCGCTTATTCTGAAACGGGTGGGGCCATAAACCCGAAATTAAAACCCGGGATAGCCATTATGCCAAGACACCACATACTGAAATTTGAAGATGATCCGTCCACTAGAAACAAAGTTATGCTGGCCACAGACGCCGACGCCGACGACTGCGCCATAACATAATACGACCGCAAAATTTTTGCGGTCGTATAAAAACAAGATAAATCTTTTAAAATCATGTCTCCACTTTACAATGCTTTTCATTGAATAGACTTCAAATCGTTAGTTTTTAAACATTTGTGAAATAATGTTACTGTACTTGATCAAAAACATTGAAATTTAATGTAATAATTGTTGTTTGTTGTCATTTGTTTATTAACGTAAAAGTTAAAATGCGTATTATAAAAGTGAAGTCAACTCAAATCCCGCAGTCCGATTTCCAGCCGATATTGACTGTCAATATCAGAAAATCGGACCGGCGCTTTCCAAACTTCAGAATTGTACATGTCAGCTGATCAGTATTAAACCAATGAAATGTCAGAATTTTTAACTGATATGCAATAATAAACTATTTTTTATGCTTTGTTCCATCTGAAATAAATAAGCATAGCTGTCAAGTAACCTGATTTCATCGGGTGTGACCCGATATTTTCACCTATCACCCGATAAGATGTAGTGACCTGATCAGGTTGTTAACTAACCCGAGAATCGAAGTCCTCACCCGTCTTCACCCAGATTTGATTTCCGGTAATGTTTTTGTATTAATGTTCATATTTACATTTTCGGTTGTGTTTTTTTCTCTCCATAAACTTAATTTATTAAAATTCGATGCAAAAAAGGGCCATAACTGCAACAAAAATTGGCCTATCAATCCTGCCTGACAATATGCAAAACTAGGCATGATGGTTAACAATCCTCTACATGTTGGTTGAAATCAAATGGAAAATGTAAGAGAATGAAGTTCCATAAACTCTGAGACATACGGATGGACGGACTGAACCAGAGGCTCCCAGGAGCCTATATCGCTCACCTGACTTTCATTTGCCACAATCAAGCTAACATTTTAAGTTATACGGTTGAACTTCAGTCTCTCCAACTTTGGTAGTTCAAACTTGAACTGTATTTAAAGTCTGATCATGTTTAACTATATGTCTTTGTTGGACTTTTATGACAAAATATGTTCTTGCCAAGGACCACTTTTGACACCAGTTTTGAAGTTGAGACATCATTTTGTAAATGGCGGTCAACGACAATTTTTAAGTTACGGCATCAATATCTATTTGGAAATCAAATTTCATTGAAATCGGATAATGTTGAATTTTCCGCCTTTTTCAGCAGCCATTTGAAAATGGCAGTCAACAAACAATTATTTAACATCAGTTTTGAAGTTGCAACATCAATATCTACCGTAAATTGGGATATTTTGGCGGTTTTGTGCTAAAATCTGTATGTTTTATTTTGGCGCTTTGGTAAAACAGCTGTGTTTTATTTTGGTGTTTTATTTGATAAAAGACGGGAAAATGTACAAGAAACAGTTTAGGTGCATTTCTTAAGTAAATTTTATTGCAGTCTTGATAGCGAATAAGGAAAAATCAACTATGTATTGGGAAAAATTAGACAACTAAGTTTTTAATTATTTCAATTTCAGTAAGATATGCATATATATTGATTACTTACAAATTGCATTTACAATACTTACTGATACCATTAGCGAATTTCGAAATCAATGTTTGGAATTTCTAATTTTCAAGCATTATAAATTTTGGTGTGTTTAATTTTGGTGCTTTGAAGGTAGGCGCCAAATACGCCAAAATAAAACTGCATCCAAAATTTCCCAATTTACGGTATTTGGTAACCAAATTTCATTGAAATCGGACAATGTTGAATTTTCCCGCATTTTTTGGCAGCCATTTTGAAAATGGCAGTCAACAAACAATTTTTTAACATCAGTTTTGAAGTTGCCACATCAATACCTATATTTGGAAACCAAATTTCATTGATATTAGACAATGTTGCATTTTGTCGCCCTTTTTAGCAGCCATTTTAAATGGGTGTAAACAAACAATTTTTAACAAGGGTTTTGAAGTTGCGACATCAGTACTTATTTGGAAACCAAATTTCATTTAAATCGGACAATGTTGAATTTTCCCAACTTTTACTGGTGGCCATTTTGAAAATGGCAGTCAAGGAACAATTTTCAAGGTGTAACAGAACTAATTCGGAAACCAGTCAGGCACATATGTGTAGTCCTTATTTGAGAGAACATAGTTCCAAGGAAGTGTTAAAAGTGTCGTGGATTAAACAGGTTGACTAGTCATTTTGAATTATGGCGGATTTCCTGATTCAATAACGTATTATATTTGCAATTCTTCAATGAACATACCAATATTCCTCAAGTAACACCTATAACAACTCCTTCAAAACTCCTATCTTTTCTTTGTCAATCAACCAATCAAGATTCTATAGAATTCTTTTGTATACCAATTTGTCATTACTGGAGTATCAAGGTAAACCCCTTCGGGCAGTACAAATTGGTATACAATAGAATTTCTATAGAATCTTGATTGGTTGATTGGCAAATAAAAGACAGGAGTTTAGACGGACTTGTTATATGTGTTACTTTAGGAATATTGGTATGTTCATTGAAGAATTGCAAATACAATACGTTAAAGAGCCAGGAAACCCGCCATAAATTGAAAAGGCATTCAATAGAGATTCAGTTTGACTAGTCATTTTGAATTAAATTGAAAAGGCATTCAATACAGATTCTTTTCGGCCTAAATTTATACCATTTTGTTGAAAACTTAACATTTTATCAAAGTTGAAAGCGGAGGTATTTTTCCCGCAAAAACACAGACAGGAAGTACCTATCCCTAGTTTGTGACCTTCCAGGAACCAGTTTTTTCTTAAATTACTGCTCAGATCGGTTGATTTTTTTTCATGAGGGTTTACCGAAAGATGTGTCTTTCAGATGAGACATGTGTCATTTTCTTTGAGCTTCAGATACAAATTCTAACAATGTAGAAACATGTGCAATTTAACATGGGAGGCAATAGGAGTCTGAATTAGCTGTGTTACACCTTCAACACTGGTTTAGAAGTCACAACATCAATATCTATTTGGAAACCAAATTTCATTGAAATCAGACAATGTTGAATTTTCCCGCCTTTTTTAACCGCCATTTTGAAAATGGCAGTCAACTAACTATTTTCAACACCAGTTTTGAAGTCACCACAGCATGGCAAACATTTCATCATTTTACCCTTAACCTTCATCTTCTATAGTTTTGGAAATAAAAAACAATAGATACGAAAATTTTAAAAATTCAGTGAAACCAGAGGCTCCCTGGAGCCTACATCGCTCACCTGGCTTTCAGTTGCCACAATCAAGCTAACATTGTAATTTATACAGTTGAACTTCAGACTCTCAAACTTTGGCAGAGCAAACACCACATTAACTTGGACTCTATTTTGAGTCTGATCATGTTTTACTGTACTTCTTTGTTGGACTTTTTTTGACAAAAATTGTCTTGCTAAGGACCACTTTCGACACCAGTTTTGAAGTTGAGACATCATTTGGTAAATGGCAGACAACAACAATTTTTAACACCATATCTTTAAGTTGCGACATCAATATCTATTTGGAAACCAAATTTCATTGAAATCGGACAATGCTGAATTTTCCTGCCTTTTTGGCAGCCATTTTGAAAATGGAAGTCAACGAACAATATTCAACACTGGTTTTGAAGTCGCAACATCAATATCTATTTGGAAACAAAATTTCATTGAAATCGAAAATGTTGAATTTTCCCGCCTTTTTTGGCAGCCATTTTGAAAATGGCGGTCAACGAACAATTCTTAGCATCCGTTTTGAAGTTGCTACATGAATACCTTTTTGGAAACCAAATTTCATTAAAATCGGACAATGTTGAATTAACCCGCCTTTTTAGGGGCCATTTTGAAAATGGTGGTCAACGAACAATTTTCAACACTGGTTTTGAAGTCGCAACATCAATATCTATTTGGAAACAAAATTTCATTGAAATCGAAAATGTTGAATTTTCCCCGCCTTTTTTTGGCGGCCATTTTGAAAATTGCGGTCAACCAATAATTTTCAACATCAATTTTGAAGTCGCCACAGCATTGCAAACATTTTATAAATGTACTCTTAACCTTCATCTTCTATAGTTTTGGAAATAAAAGATGAAAAATATGAAAATTTTGAAAATTCCGTGAAAAAGGGCAATAACTCCTTCAAGGGTTTTTGGATTATCTCCAAAATTTCAGGGTGGGTAGATCTTGACATGCTGAACATTTTTGCAATTTAAAGTTGACTTCTATCTCTTATAGTTTTTCTGATAAAAAATTAATAAAGTTAAAATTTTGCAAATTTTACAGGAAAAGGGCAATAACTCCAAGACGGGTTTTCAGATTTTCTTCAAAATTGCAGGGCAGGTAGATCTTGCTATGCTGATCACTTTTACTCCCTTTCAGATTTTTGATATCTGTAAAGGTTTTTGATTTATTTGCAAAAAACAGCAATTTACCCCTATGTTCTATTTTTAGTAACAGCAGCCATGTTTTTTGGTCTTCCGACTAATCGAACACAATTTTTAAACTGCATACCCTGGTGATGCTTCAGGCCAAGTTTGATTACAATTGGCTCAGCAGTTTCAGAGGAGAAGATTTTTGAAATTGTTGACGGACGACGGACGCACAGTGATTCAGGGTTGGTAGATCTTGTTATGCTGAACATTTTTGCAATTTACACTTGACCTCTATCTGTTACACTTTTTGAAATAAAAAAAAAACATAGAAAGCAGCCACAGCCTGCTAAGCTCACCTCATTGCGCAGCATTGTCACATGTTGCACATGTCAGTATACAGGAATGGACTATTCCTAATCATTCTTTTCAACAGATTCAGTCATGCATAAAATGTAGTTGACAGACTGTGTCCAAAGCATTCACTACAGCTGTCATCCCAAAATGCATCATGCATACCAATATGGTTGATGTGGGATATGTCAGTGAGCCAGAATGAACTTTGAACATTCTACCTAACCAAGTCACTCATGCTTAAAAAATGTAGGTCACAGACAGCATCTGAAGCATGCATTGTTGTTGTCATCCCAAAATGCATCATACATACCACTATGGTTGATGTGGGACATGTCAGTAAGCAAGATTCGACTTTAACCATTCTACCTAACCAAGTCGCTCATGCGAAAAATGAAGGTCACAGACAGCATCAGAAGCATGCATTGTTGTTGTCATCCCAAAATGCATCATACATACCAATATGGTTGATGTGGGGCTTGTCAGTGAGCAGGAATGGACTTTAACCATTCTCTTAACTGGATGCGGACACTAGGGGTATCACATTTCATGAGGTGAGCTAATGAAACAAGAGTTGTCAGAAGAAAACATAGCTCCTCAATGTGGCCTCAATGCACAATAAATCGAAAGTTATACATTTTCATAACTGTGATGATTTGTCAACTCAAAATGGCGGCATAATATGATCAAGAACATATGGTGGCAAATGTTCAAACAAAATTTCAGCATAATCCGTTCAATGGTTTGCGAGGAGTTGCGCCCACAAAGTGTTACTAAGCTGTAGCATGCATTAAGTCGATAGTAGTCCCATAACTCCTGTAAAATTTGTCAAATCAAAATGGCGATGCAATATGATCTGGTACTAATGGTGACTAACAATCTTGTAAAATTTGAATGAATTCTGACCAGCGGTTTCTGAGGAGTTGCGCCCACAAAAAAACTGACACACGGACGCAGACTATTTCTATGTCCATCCGTAGCATTGTGGCGGGGGACAAAAAAAAAACATTTTCTTTTCAGGGGTCCACATAAAGACTATTTTGACTAAGTTTGGTTCCATTGGCTCATTTGTTTCAGAGGAGAAGGTCTTTGAATTTGTTTTCCCATAGGGTCCAATGTTAAAAACTATGTTCCCCGCTGGCAGCCAAATTGGATATATCATGAACCTGAAAAACACCTTTTTGTAAGGGACCACTCAAGGACTATTGTGGCCAAGTTTGGTACCAATTAGCTAAGCAGTTCCAAAGAATAAGATTTTTGAACAGGTTTTCCCATAGGGTACAATGTTAAAACTATGTTTCCTGCTGACAGTCATCTTGGATATCATGCTGACCTGAAAAAACATTTTTTTCAAGGGACCACCCAAGGACTATTAAGTTTGGTATTTCAGAGGAGAAGATCTTGGAGTGTGTTTTCCAATAGGGTCCAATGTTAAAACTATGTTTCCTGCTGGCGGCCATCTTGGGTATATCGCACTGACATGAAAACCACCTTTTTTGCAAGTGACCACCTAAGGACTACTGTGGCCAAGTTCAGTTCCAACTGGCCCAGTAGTTTAAGAGGAGAAGATCTTTTAATGTCTTTTCCAATAGAGTCCCCATGTTAAAACTATGTTTCCCATTGGTGGCCATGTTGGATATAGTGCAAGCCTAAAAAAAACACCTTTTAAGTAAGGAACCATCCAAGGACTATCGTGGCCAAGTTTGCTACCAATTGGACCAGTTGTTTCAAAGGAAAAGATCTTTGAATGTGTTTTCCCATAGGGTCCAATGTTAAACTATGTTTGCAGCTGGCGGCCACCTTGGATATAGCACGAACCCGAAAAACACTATTTTTGTAAGGGAGCACCCAAGGACTATTGTGACCAAGTTTGGCTTAGTAGTTTCAGAGAAGAAGATCTTTGAATGTGTTTCTCATAGGGTCCAATGTTAATACTATGTTTCCCGCTGGGGGCCATCCTGGATATAGCGCAGACCTGAAAAACACCTTTTTTGTAAGGGGCCACCAAAGGACTATTGTGGCCAAATTTTGTGCCAATTGGCTTAGTAGTTTCAGAGAAGAAGATCTTTGAATGTGTTTTCCCATAAGGTCCAATTATAAAACTATGTTTCCCACTGGCGACCATCTTGGATATCGAACAGACCTGAAAAAACAGCTTTGTTGTAAGGGACCAGCAAAGGATTATTGTGGCCAAGTTTGGAGCCAATTGGCTTAGTAGTTTCAGAGAAGAAGATCTTTGAATGTGTTTTCCCATAAGGTCCAATGTTAAAACTATGTTTCCCGCTGGCGGCCATCTTGGATATCACGCGGACCCGAAAAACATCTTTTTTGTAAGGGACCACCAAAGGACTATTGTGGCCAAATTTGGTACCAATTGGCTCAGTAGTTTCAGAGGAGAAGATCTTTGAATGTGTTTTCCCATAGGGTCCAATGTTAAAACTATGTTTCCCGATGGCGGCCATCTTAGATATCACGCGGACCTGAAAAACACCTTTTTTGTAAGAGATCACCAGAGGACTATTGTGGCCAAGTTTGGTGCCAATTGGCTCAGTAGTTTCAGAGGAGAAGATCTTTGAATGTATTTTCCCATAGGGTCCAATGTTAAAACTATGTTTCCCGCTGGCCGCCATCTTGGATATCGTGCAGACCTGAAAAACATCTTTTTTGTAAGGGACCACAAAAAAGACTATTGTGGCCAAGTTTGGTGCCAATTGGCTCGGTAGTTTCAGAATAGAAAATCTTTGAATGTGTTTTCCCATAGGGTCCAATGTTAAAAATATGTTTCCTGCTGGTGGCCATCTTGGATATTGCGTGGACCTGAAAAACACCTTTTTTGTAAGGGACCACCAAAAGACTATTGTGGCCAAGTTTGGTGCTCAGTAATTTCAGAGAAGATCTTTGAATGTGTTTTCCCATAGGGTCCACTGTTAAAACTATGTTTCCCACTGGCAGCCATCTTGGATATTGCGTGGACCTGAAAAACACCTTTTTTGTAAGGGACCACCCAAGGACTATTGTGGCCAAGTTTGGTTCCAATTGGCCCAGTAGTTTCAGAGATGAAAAGTTTATGCCAGACGGATGGACGACGGACGCAAATTGATGGCAAAAGCTCACCCTGGCATTAGCAAGGTGAGCTACAAATGAACAAATTTTGAAAATTTTATGGAAAAAGGGCAATAACTCCAAGACAGGTTTTCCTAGTTTCTTCAAAATTGCAGGGCAGGCAGATCGTGCTATGCTGATCACTTTTTTTAAAGTGATCATTTATGCGTGACGAAGGGGCAAGGGCCACCATTTGGGCGTGGAATCGGTATGTACTCCCCAAGACGCAACTGCATGTCAAGTATCAAGTGCCTAGGACTACCGGTATAGGATGTACAAACTGCTTGCTAAAAACTTAGTGATCATTCATGCGTGACTAAGGGGCCAGGGCCACCATCTGAGCATGGAATCGGTATGTACACCCCAAGACACAACTGCATGTCAAATATGAAGTGCCTAGGACTACTGGTATAGGCTGTACAAATACAAACTGCTTGCTAAAAACTTAAAGTGATTGTTCATGCGTGACAAAGGGGCCAGGGCCATAAACTAAGTAGGGATTTGAGTTGTACCCATAATGATGCACTTGCACATCAAATACTATGGACCTACAACTTACAACAGCTTGTTACTTCACAATAGTTTGCAATTGTTGATGCCGCCGGAAACGCTATCCCTAAGTCTCGCATCCTCGACTTTTCGTCATCGGCAAGACAAAAACTGCAATTTACCCCTATGTTCTATTTTTAGCACTGGCGGCCATGTTGTTTGACCAGCCGCCTAATCGTACATAATTTTGAGATGCCGTACCCTGGTGATGATTCAAGTCAAGTTTGGTTACATTTGGCCCAGCGGTTTCAGAGAAGATTGTTGACGGATGGACGACGGACGAAAAGTGATGGCAAAAGCTCACATGGCCTTTTAGGCCAGGTGAGCTGAACTTGAGGCTCAGAGACTGAGCCTGTATCACTCACCTGACAAAATTCTTCTATGCCATGCATGACCAAAAAAGATGTATTTTACCAATGAGGTCTAATGTTAAGCTAAGTTTTCCATTGGCACCAAGTGTTTTTTATCTAATTCTATTGAAATGAGTAATCTTTGCAAAGGACCTTCAATACATCATTCCAATACAGTTTAGTTAAATTTGCTTGAATAGTTTCAGAGAAGATAATGAAAAGTATGGTTTCCACATACTGGGCTATGATGTTCAACTATGTTCTGCACTGGTGGCCATGTTTTTTGTCAGATGGAAATGAAATGAGCAAATTTTGTAAAGTACCTTCTGTACATCATTACTGCAAAGTTTGGTTGAATTTGCTTGAACAGTTTCAGAGGAGAAGATTAAAATATGACTTTACCCATAGATTCCAAAGTTAAACCTTAGTTCCACGCTGGCAGCCATGTTTTTTGCCGGATTGAAAAAAAAATTAAAATCTTTATAAAGGACCTTTAGTACATCATTCCTGTAAAGTTTGGTTGAATTTGCTTCAGTCCTTTCAGAGGAGAACATGAAAATGTGATTTTTCCAATAGGGTCCAATGTTAAACCTAAGTTTCGTGCTGGCTGACATGTTTTTTGTCGGATTGAAATAAAATTTCATACATCCATACATCATTCCTGTAAAGTTGGTTTAATTTGCTTCCAAGGTTTCAGAGGAGAAGATGAAAATGTGATCGTCTGATAGGGTCAAATGTTAAACAAGAGGCTCTCAAGAACCTGTATCGCTCACCTGGCCCTTGATTAACATAGACATTTTATGTTAAAGAGCCCTTATATATAATTAAACTATAAATCCAATATCCCTAACTAGTTAAAATGGAGAAGATCTCTGTTAGTTTAACATTGGACCCCATGGGAAACACTAAGTTCCCCGCTGGCTGCCATGTTGGATATCGCGCTGACCTGAAAAATATCTTTTTGCAAGGGACCACTCAATGACTATTGCGGCCAAGTTTTGTTCCAATTGGCTCAGTATATTCAGAGGAGAAGATCTTTGAATGTGTTTTCCCATAGGGTCCAATGTTAAAACTATGTTCCCCACTGGCGGCCATGTTGGATATAGTGCGATCCTGAAAAACACCATTTTGCAAGGGACCACCTAAGGACTATTGTGGCCAAGTATGGTTCCAATTGGCTCAGTAGTTTCAGAGAAGAAGATCTTTGAAAGTGTTTTCCCATAGGCTCCAACGTTAAAACTATGTTTCCTGCTGGCGGCTATCTTGGAATTCACGCAGACCTTAACACTTTTTTTGTAAGGGATCACCTAAGGACTATTGTGGCCAAGTTTGGTTCCAATTTGCCCAGTAGTTACAGAGGAGAAGATCTTTGAATGTGTTTTCCCATAGGGTCCAATGTTAAAACTATGTCCCCCGCTGGCGGCCATGTTGAATGTAGTGCAATCCTGAAAAACACCTTTTCTGTAGGGGACCACCCAAAAACTATTTTGGCCAAGTTTGGTACCAATTGGCTGTGTAGTTTCAGAGAAAAAGATCTTTGAAAAAGTTTTCCCATAGGGTCCAATGATAAAACTATGTTTCCCGCTGGCAGCCATCTTGGAAATCACACGGACCTAAAAAAACATCTTTTTTGTAAGGGACCACCAAAGGACTATTGTGGCCAAGTTTGGTTCCAATTGGCTCAGTAGTTTCAGAGAAGAAGAACTTTGAAAATGTTTTCCCATAGGGTCCAATGATAAAACTTTGTTTCACGCTGGCGGCCATCTTGAAAATCACACGTACCTAAAGAACACCTTTTTTGTAAGGGATCACCCAAGGACTATTGTGGCCAAGTTTGGTTCCAATTGGCCCAGTAGTTTCAGAAATCAAGAGGCACTCAAGAGCCTGTATCGCTCACCTGGGCCATGGCTAACATAGATAAAAGGCATTTCCAATAGGAAAAACAAAACATAAAATTTAGCAGAATACTTTTTTTTCCCTAAAATAACAGTATTATTATTTGGTTTCCATGGCAACCGAAAGATCCGCCATCCATTACAACCCATAACAGAACACCATTCAAAACTAGAGGCTCGGAGACTGAGCCTGTATCGCTCACCTGGCAAAATGCTTTTACGACAAACATGATTAAAAAAGATGTTTTCTTACCAATGGGGTCAAAGGTTTAGCTATGTTCTTCATTAGCACCCATGTTTTTTTTGTCTGATCCTATTGAAATGAATAATTTTTGCAAAGGACCTTCTATACATTTCAGAAATGATGACTATAAGGATGGTTATCTCATTCCTGACACCAATGTTAAAACTATATTCTGCACTGGAGGCCATCTTTTTTTGTCAGATCCAAGTACCTTCCATACATCCTTACTGTAAAGATTGGTTGAATTTGCTTCAGTAGCGTCAGAGGAGATAGCAAATAGATGCTTTTCCCATAGGGTCCCATGGTAGACTATGTTCTGCGCTGGTAGCCATGTTTTTAAGGGAATCGGAAAAATTTCGGCAACCTACATAAAAGACCTCCCATACATCATTCCTGTAAAGTTTGGTTCCATTTGCTTCAGTAGCTTCAGAGGAGATATCAAATATATGCTTTTCCCATAGGGTCACATGTTAAACTATGCTCTGCGCTGGCAGCCATGTTATTTCACAGATCGAAAAAATTTTGGGAAACTAAGAAAAGGACCTTCAATACATCATTCTTGTAAAGTTTGGTTCCATTTGCTCCAGTAACTTCAGAGGAGATAGCAAATATTAGCTTTTCCAATATTGTCCCATGTTAAACTATGTTCGTCGCTGGCGGCCATGTTTTTTCACAGATCGATAAAATTTCGGCAAACTAAGTAAAGGACCTTCCATATATCATTCCTGTAAAGTTTAGTTTAATTTGCTTCAGTAGCTTCAGAGGAGATAACAAATATATGCTTTTCCCATAGGGTCCCATGTTAAACTATGTTCTGCGCTA
>MJUU01034132.1:30826-40970 GCA_002080025.1 Modiolus philippinarum | reverse complement strand
CACTAATGACAAGAAGATCTCCATGGCATAGCCATGCAGTCAGCTTTAAAGTTATACAGGCATTGAAGCTTAGATGCCTCTACAATATCAACTGAGAAAGATACTTGCATTATGGGCAAGCAAATAGGAATAAATAAAACAATATATATTTATATACAATTATTATTAAATTGTGAAATAAGTATAGTTTATTAAAGTATATTTGCAAAACAATGTTAAAATTTGTACAAAAACACTTTTTTTGCTCTTGATTATGTAGCAAATAATTATTTCTAATAAAGTGATAGCAGGGAATTTCTCTTAAACTCAAAAGAGAAAAGTAAACCAAAGAAGATTTGAAAGCAGAATTTAAAGGGAAATAACCCATAACCATATGGCATTGAATTTTTTTTTTTTTGGTGAAAAAAGTCAATAACTACAACACAGGCAGTTGGATTTTCTTCAAAATTTCAGAGTATGTAGATCTTGATATGCTGAACATTTTTCATATTTACACTTCACCTCTATCTGTTACAGTTTTTGAAATAAAAAATTAAAAATGCATAAATTTTGAAATTTTTACAGAAAAAGGGCTATAACTCTGAGACGGTTTTTCCGATTTTCTTCAAAATTGCAGGGCAGATAGATCTTGTCATTCTGAACAATTCTACCCCCATGTCAGATTTTTGATATCTGCAACGGTTTTGAAGTTATTTGCCAAAAACAGCAATTTACCCCTATGTTCTATTTTTAGTAACAGTGGTTATGTTGTTTGGTCCTCGGACTAACCAAACACATTTTTTAAACTACATACCCTGGTGATGACCAAGGCCAAGTTTGGATTAAAGTGGTTTCAGAGGAGAAGATTTTTGAAGAAAAAGTTTACGACGGACGCCAAGTGATGGCAAAGTTCACCCTGGCATAGCCAGGTGAGCTAAAAAGGTGTAGATTTATTTGCAAGCCCTACAACTGGAAAAACAAGAGCTGTCACCGAATGGCAGCCAGTCATACCCCCTCTCCTTGAACCCTGAATCAATATGGAAAATGCAAAAAAAGTGTGTGTGTGTGTGTGTGTGTGTGTGTGTGTGTGTGTGAACGCAATACAGTTGTAGACACAGTACAAATGTGGACACAATATAAGTATGGACACAATGATATAACTCCCCTTTTCCAGGAGTTATCTCCTCTTCAAAATTTAGGACATCAACCATATTACTGGTATTTCTTACAAATCTTCATTTGGTATACTACAACTGTGTAACATTTCATCAAAATCCAAGAACCTGTTTAAAAGGACATACTCTGTCAAGGTTCGCCCTCGTGTTTTTCCAGAAATTCAAAACTGAATTATCTCCCCTTCAAATATCGGGCAGCAACCATATTAATTCATGCACATCTTCAGATGGTGTATTATAATTGTGTAACATTTCATCAAAATACAAGCTGCTGTTTAGGAGAACATGGGCTGACAAGGTACATGGACAGACAGACAGATGGACAGGGTTATTCCTATATACCCTAAACTTTTTTCCAGGGGGTATAGATAAATTTTTTAGGTTATAATCAGGGTTTTGGCCAAAATCTGTCAAAATCAAAGCATGGAATGCTGTTAAGGCAGGTTCCTGGGTATTCCAGAAGTTCTGTAATTATTACTTTTTTGCTGAAATCTTAATTTAATTTTTTCAAGAATTAAAATCCGAAATTTTCCTTCCCGGTTTAGGTTGTCTTTTCAGTTTTTATATGGGTTGCTTGCAATTTATTTAAAACTCTATTTATTTACATTTCATTGTCTTGCTCCTCTTTGTTGGTATACGTACATGTAAGTATTCCAAAGTACAAGCCCGAGTATGTTGATATTTCCAATTTTGTCACTTCCTCTGTCAAGTCATCTAGTTCTTAAGTTTCATTATTTTTGCATATGATTAAATAACTCAATAACGAAGTCACTGTAAATTTACTATCTACATATGGGCATTTCGACAACTTATGTCTCATCAGTGCAAGCTACTGAGAATGGTAGGTTGTGCTCAGCTACAAATAACAAAACACCGAAGTTACTGTGAATAATGTAAACAGAATTTCAGCATTTTGAGTCCGAAGTCGAGCACTACGTTTGTGTCCCTCTGTTTCTCTATGGCGAACAACGTCAATTCATCCTCCGTGCATTAAGGCAAAGGTTATGCCACACAACAGAAACACTGCGTGTATATATTTATCACTCTTGCTCAATAAGTCCATCTCTTTTATCCATTTATTTTGGAATTTTGAATTGTATCTACCCTTTTCGCGGAAGCGACGCCATTTTGTCGTTAATACACAGCTGATTCGTGTTCTCGCGTAATCTCGTTAGGCGGAATGTGAATGGAACAGCCTTTGTTTACCTCGCAGGGTGTGATTGGAAAAGCCAATATTTACTTCCGGTGTAACGGAAAAATATTTTTGAGAGAAAATTTTAATATCGGGAGCTTTCAGAGGCATATCGGTAGACGTGAGAGCGGCTGCTTAAAACCGGTAGCCTCACGGTGAGACCGGGAGGGTTAACAACTCTGGTTACAACAGCGAAACTAGAAGTTACTATGTATCCATCCATAAAAACTGCGCGCCACAGGAAATTTTTATGAATGAACCGAATCGTGAATTTCGAATGTCAGTTTAAGTGCTCTGAGATTAAAAAAGCAAAATATCTCTTAAAAGATATTAAATAAATACAATAAACACATAAAACGATGTAGTTGATCATGAAATTGACACTGTATCGCCACATGAATGGATTATTTTTTGTTCCTTCGTATGAATAACTGGTAAGCCGTACGCATTTTTAACAATAGTCTGGATCATTCCGATTCTTTTCATATAGTCTTCTTAATGTAAGAGTCTTGTTGAAACAGACTTTTTTCAAGATGGCTTTTACCCGACAGCTAGAAGGCAGAGAACCTGCCTTAAAAATGTGGTGCCTCACTGTGCTTGACATTTTTTTTAATTGCACCCCCTCTTACTTCAAATCCTGGATCACCCCCTCCTCCTTAGATTAGTGTTTAGAATGTAATGTTTTTTTTTTTTGTTTTTGTTTTTTTTCTATAATTGATTCCTCCTTCATGCTTTTCAACAATTGAATTACTACTGCACAATGCTTGAATTTAAGACTTCAATTTTTTTAACTTGACATCACACACATGTTCATAGGTTATTACAACTTCTGTGTTAGAAATATAGGAAAACAAAATTTTTTGTCTGAAAAAAGTAATAACAACAGATTTTTTTCAGTGAAAATAGGACATTATCAGGGCAAATCTATTCAAAATCATATCATATATGTATAGATTTGATTTCACCCACTCCATTTCCCCATGCATATTTGGACAACTACCACCACTTTTTCTTTGGAAATTAAAGGGATACTTATAACACACCAGGATACAACTGCAACACATTTAATGACACATTGAGACATTTGTCAATGCAAAATAATTTTGGAAAGTTTAATTTTATACGTTTTAGTGAACTTTGCTTAAAACTACATTTAAAAGTGTTAAGAGCTTCCAAAAATCTGCTGCATACTTCCAAATGCTTACATCAAGACAAATTAATAGAAAACAAGATTGCTATAGGAAGCCATAAGCCCAACTGGTCAGAGAAATTGAAATCCTGCATATACTAATTAATTTGTGCTGGAATATACATATTGTGTAACATTTGATCAAAATCTGACAAGGATCCTCCTCCACCTTTTGTCCAGAAAATATTCAAAAATGAATTATCTCCCCTAAAAAATTTCGGGTAGCAACCATATTACTTCATGCACATCTTCAGTTTGTATACAACAACTGTGTAACATTTCATTAAAATCCATGCAGCTGATTAAGAGTAGATTGTGCTGACATGTTACAAGCAAGGATGGACTGACTGTTTGATTCCTTTTTACCCCCCCAAAACTTCACACTACGGCACTTACAAGGTCATTTTGTTTGTCTTTGAAGTTACAAATGGACATAACTCCTACAGAAATATTTGAACAGGACTCGTCTTCAAAACTTCTCTTGAGGCATCATTGAGCCAAAGCTACTATATAAACATTATCCATATCCAATAAGAAATTTCCTAGAGAGCTTTCAAGGGTATTTTGTTGATTTTTAAAGTTATAAAGAGCATAACTCCTACAAAAATATTAGACCATAACTCATCTTCAAACCCCTTTGAACCATCATTGAACTAAAACTACCATGTAAATATTATCCAAGTCCGAAGAGAAATAAATTTGTTAAAGAGTTTATAAGGTACAAGGAGGGGAAACAGACACAATGGATGGTTGGATGAAAGCATTCCCTTACATCACCACAGATAGACTGAATAATGGACAGACGGACAGATGGGCAAGTGTTTTCCAATATGCCCTGCACTCATCAAGTGGAGGTATAAATAGAAAGTTGAAATGTTAAATTTTGAAAGTGCATTTATATGAGAAATTCTAACACGAAGAAGTACACCATAAATGGCTGAAAAAAGGACAGCATATATTTCTACTACAGGGAATCATGTAAATATGACTAACCTTCTTNTGGGTCCTATTTCTATATCCCGGGACCCTTGGGGTCAGCCTCCGTTTAGGAGGGGTCACACCCCGCAAGCCGGAGATACTAGGTCCTATTTCTATATCCCGGGGTTCCCTCGGGGTCCTCTGTTAGGAAGACTCATACTCCAAGCTCAGAGGATCCTGCGGGCCTATTCATTAGCCGGGACCGCGCACGGCGGGTTAAATTTTGAAAGTGCATTTAAAAAGTGCATTTATATGAGAAATTCTAACACGAACAAGTACACCATAAATGGCTGAAAAAAGGACAGCATATATTTCTACTACAGGGAATCATGTAAATATGACTAACCTTCTTTTGCATTTTGAATCTCTTTAAAGTATCAAATGCCATGTCATAAAGCTCTTGTTCAAACAGTGTCTCTATAGCCTTATCGAAGTAACCCATTCTTTCATAACAGGCACTACTTTCTATAGGACGTCTCAACTTTCTGTAGGTTTCTGCTGCTTTTTCAAGCTGAAAGTAAATATAGAACAAATTAGATGGCATATATCAATTTTAGACTCTGTCTTGCGTCTACTTTTGTACTAAATGTGCAAATATGAAAAACGCAACAGTAAACAAGAGGCTCTCAAGAGCCTGCATAGCTAACCTGGACCTTGACAGCCTATGTTAAAGAAGTCAAAGTTAAACTATGATGTGAACCTGAAAAAAAAAACAATTTTTCTATGCAGGAGACCCCCTAGACTATCGTTGCCAAGTTTCATAACCTTTGGTAGCCGCTATGATGGAGATCTCCCTCATACCAGTTCATCTAAGGGGAGATTTTACGCAACGACCTTTTTTCAACAAAAACTTGCATTTATAAACGAAGAAAAGAAAATGTGGAATGGAAGAAATCATTTATATAAGCTGTTAGATCAATTTCTAAAATCAAAATTCTACCATGATTTTAAAATTATGCATCATATTTCATAATTTTGCCAAGAGAGCAAAACAAACTTGGGAAATACTGTTAAAAAATGACTATGAGGGAGGTTTAGGGAGAGAAAAAGCAGTAAGGGGAGATTTTGATATCCTTCGAGGGAGATCCATTTAAAGGGGAGATTATGCTTCTAAGAGGGAGTCTCCCCCTTAAAGGGGAGGATTACCAGGTATGCTTGGCTAAGTACATGAATTTTAGAGGAGATCTTCGAATATGTTTTCCCATATATTCCAATATGTTCCTAGCTGGTGGCCATCTTTGATATAGCACTGATCTGAATAACAAATTTGCAGGGACCACCTTAAGACTACTATGGTTCCATTTGCCTCCGCAGTTTCAGAGGAGAAGATCTTTTTTAGTGTTTTCCCAAAGGGTCCAATGTAAAAACTAAGTTCCTTGCTGACAGCTATCTTGAATAAAGGGCTGACCTAAAAATAACTGTTTAGCAGGGGACCACCTAAAGACTATTGTGGCCAAGTTTAGTTCCATTTGGCTCAGCAGTTTCAAAGGAGAAGATCTTTGAATGTGTTTTCCCATACTGTCCAATGATAAAACTATGTTACCTACTTGCGGCCATCTTGAATATTGCTGACCTAAAAAAAACTAGAGGATGACATGCCCCCGCGCAAGGTTGAATCAAATTGGAATTTTCTAGTAATATTTGTGTCTGTAAGACACATATGATGCCCCGGCTAAACACATGTTATTCTAGGTGCACAGATTAACTACCGGTATGTATCCTCTATTACTAAATCACCAAAAAATTATAAGTTGAGCAATGTATATTTTTGAAAAAATACATACCACATGCACATCTTCAAGTTAGGTACAAATGAACTGCAAAATTAAAGCTTCCTAGCCTCAAAACTCTAGGAGGAGTTGTTTGGACAATCTGTGTACCCTGTATTAATGATTCATCCAATAAATGACTAAGTTCAACAATGTGTATTTTTTCCAAAAATGCATCAAAATCAAAATCCTTCCCACATGCACATCTTCAATATAGGTACAAGGGATCTGCAAGATAAAAACTTCCTACCATCAAAACTGTAGGAGGAGTTGCTTGGACAATCTATATACCCTCTATTACAAAATCACCCCAAAAATGACTAAGTTCAACAATGTATATTTTTTACAAAAATTAACCAAAATAAAACTCCTTACCACATGCACATCTTCAATATAGGTACAAATGATCTGCAAAATAAAAACTTCCTAGCATTAAGACTGTAGGAGGAGTTGCGCAGACAAACTATGTACCCTATATGAAAAATCACCTCAAAAATGAGCAAGTTCAACAATGTATATTTTTGACAAAAATGCACCAAAATCAAAATCCTTACCACATGCACATCTTCAACATAGGTACAAAAGATCTGAAAAATAAAAACTTCCTAGCATCAAAACTGTAGGAGGAGTTGCGTGGACAAACTATGTACCCTCTATCATACACTAAAAATGACTAAGTTCAACAATGTATATTTTTGACAAAAATTAACCAAAATGAAAATCCTTACCAAATGCACATCTTCAATATAGGTACAAATGATCTGCATTATGAAAACTTCCTAGCATTAAAACTGTACGAGGAGTTGCACGGACAAACTATGTACCCTCTATGAACAAGATTGCTACACGTAGCTATGTCCCCAGCCGCCGCAGTAAAGTCGATAAAGTCCCATAACTCAAGTAAAATTTTGCGAATCAAAATGGCGGCAAGATATGATCAACTGCATTAGGTGGCAAACAGCTAAGCAAAATCCCTTAACTGGATTTTGAGGAGATGTGTCGACAAAGTCTTCCTATGTTGTAGTATGCATTAAGTCGATAAAGTCCCATAACTTCCGTAAGATTTGTCCAATCGAAATGGCAGCATAATATGATCAAGTACATATGGTGGCAAATGTTCAAACTAAATTTCAGCATAATCCGTTCAGTGATTTCCGAGGAGTTGGGCCCACAAATTGTTCCTAAGCTGTAGCACGCATTAAGTCGATAAAGTCCCATAACTCCTGCAAAATTTGACCAATCAAAATGGCAATGCGATATGATCTTGTACATATGGTGACTTACAATCCTGTAAAATTATCATGAATTCGGACTAGCAGTTTCTGAGGAGTTGCGTCCACAAGATTTGCCATTGTATAAAAATGTGGAAATAATCAAAGTCCCTAACTCCCACAAAATTTGACCAATCAAAATGGCGATGCGATATGATCTTGTACTAATGGTGACTAACAATCCTGTAAAATTTGAAGGAATTCTGGCATGCGTTTTCTGAGAAGTTGTGTCCACAAGATTTGCCATTGTATAACAATGTAGAAATAATCAAAGTCCCATAACTCCCACAAAATTTGACGAATTGAAATGGCGATGCGATAAGATCTAGTACTAATGATGACTAACAATCCTGTAAAATTTGAAGGAATTCTGGCAAGTGGTTTCTGAAGAGTTGTGTCCACAAGATCTCCAGTTGTATAGTATTGCTAAAAATGGTCAAAGTCCCATAACTCCTATAAAAATTGACGAATCAAAATGGCGGTGCGATATGATCTAGTACATATATTGACTAACAATCCTACAAAATTTGAACAAAATCCAATACACGGCTTCCGAGGAGTTGCGTCCACAAGATCTCCAGTTGTATAGTATTGCTAAAAATGGTCAAGGTCCCATAACTCCTATAAAAATTGACGAATCAAAATGACAGTGCGATATGATCTAGTACATATAGTGACTAACAATCCTACAAAATTTGAACATAATCCAATACACGATTTCTGAGGAGTTGCATCCACAAGAAAGTGTGACAGACCCAGCGGTGCGGTGGGGGACAAAAATCACCAAAAATGACTAAGTTCAACAATGTATATTTTTGACAAAAATGCACCAAAATCAAAATCCTTATCACCTGCACATCTTCAATATATGTACAAATGATCTGAAAAATAAAAACTTTCTAGCATAAAAACTGTAGGAGGAGTTGCGCAGACAAACCATGTACCTCCCTCGGACAGACGGCGGAAGGACAAGGGTAAAACAATATGCCCCCCGACTTATCGTCGCGGGGGCATAACAAGGGTAAAACAATATGCCCCCCGACTTATCGTCGCGGTGGGCATTAAAACTACTTTATTGCAGGAGACCAACTAAAGACCATTGTGGCCAAGTTTGGTTCCATATGACTCCGCAGTTTCAGAGAAGATTTTTGAACATTTTTCCCATTTGGTCCAATGTTAAAATTATGTTCCCTGCTGGCAGTCATCTTAGATATAGCACTGATCTGAAAACAACTATTTTGCAGGGGACCACCTAAAGACTATTTTAGCCTAGTTTGGTTGCAATTGGCTCAGCAGTTTCAGAGATCTTTGATTGTGTTTTCCCATAGAGTTTAATATTAAAACTAAGTTCCCTGCTGGGTCCATGTTGGATATAGTGCTGACAAGAAAAACAACTTTTTTGCAGGGGATCATCTTGGGACTATTGTGGCCAAGTTTGGTTCCAACTGGCAAAATAGTTTTAGAGAAGATCTTTGAATGAAAAGTTTACTCCAGACAGACGCCGGATGCAAAGTGAGGGCAAAAGCTCACCCTGGCTATAGCCAGGTGAGCTAAAAAAATCTCAAATTATTAATAAGAATGTTGTTACTAGTGATATTTAAAAATAACATATGGACCTTTTCCGTATACATGATGGATAAACTGAGCTAAACAACCGATGTCGCACTACTACTCTTCTATGTATTAGATCAAATTCACGTTAAGCTATTTGTAGGACAAGTTAAGTGTCTAAAGTTAAACTACAACAGACAAGTTTCCAGTTGGTAAATTTTCATGAGAAGCTATGACATTACAATAAAGATTTTTCAACATCACTATGTTCAGTGATACAACTTGCAACAATTTACTCCAGGTCAACTGCCCCAATTCATTCATAAACAGAAATAGGAAAGTGGTTTTTACCTGGCCTATTTTTTCATATAGGTGAGCCAAAAGGTCCCTTTCCCTTGCATTCTGTAAACACTTAGCAGCATATATAGGAAGATTCACTTCTAGATATTGTTCTGCTGCCAGAAGAAATTCTTCCCTCATCTTGGCTGGATTGTCTTTAATTCTAGAAGCCTTAAGTGCCCTCTGGTGGGACATAGCGACCTTCTCCATATATGGTTCTAATCCTTGTCTGTAACACTTAGCTGCTACTTCATACAGATTGTGTTTCATGAAGTCCTGGGCTCGTTTTATCCATTCTTGTGGTGTAGATTCCTCGGCAAACATTGAACCAGTGGAAACTGAAAGAGCCATTGAGTGCAAATGTTACAGTACGAACTGGAATCCAGTAGGACATCTAATTTGTACTGGGAATTTAAATTTCTACTGAGATAAATTGAAATATCCTTATTGTATAAGGAGGATTCTGGATACTACTAAATTTCTAGAATAAATCAGAACTAGATGTTGTCGGAAACGACAGCTATCCCCGCACTCCCTGTTTGACACAGAAAACAGTTGTTATACACCCTTGGCATAATTTTTTTCATTATCTTTGAAATCTACCTATTGATAGTCATTATTGTTACTAAAAGAATTCTAGGATATATGGTTGCTAAGTAGAATTCCAAAAAATAAGTGGTCTTTGAGACTTTCAGGAAATT
>MJUU01034132.1:0-20087 GCA_002080025.1 Modiolus philippinarum | reverse complement strand
TGCAGTGTTACAGTAATCAGTAACCTAGAAATCTAAATATGAACAGTGTTATGAACTGTTTTCAGGATGAACAAAACTTGCCGTGTTGGGTTGATAACCGGAAACGAAGAACGGACCAAATGGTTTTTCGGAAAGGCCTATTGACCGGGTATCTTAATTTCCCCCAAAATTGTCTAATGTTAAACTATGGTCCCATTTGGCTGCAATCTTAGATGAGGTACCAACACGAAGGACATACTTTTTGAAGTGGTATACCCAAGGACTATTTTAGCAAAGTAAGTCCAAATAGGTTCTAAGGTTTCAGAGGAGCAGATCTTAATTTTTTCCCTAGAATCCAATGTTAAACAACGGGTCCAGCCAAGGGCTATGTTTACCAAATTTACGTCGGACGACAGACGCAAAGTGATGAAAAGCCTCACACTTGAATTGCCAGGCGAACTAAAAACCATGTATAAGGTTGCTAGTCATTCGTTACTTTAAGTTTGCTGAACTTCCAATGCACAATATTAGCTATCCCCGTACCATACCCCATTCTGATGAATCATACATTCCTAAAATACGCCTTGCATATAACGATTAATGAATTAAGTCGTTTAAACCAAAACAATTCAACAAATTTCTCGAAATATTTAACTTGGCTTGTAATTTTCTCAACTTCTTGATGACGAGTTATGTAATAAATCGATAAAAATTAAGTCGATTTATAAATTTCTCGATTTTATTATTACGATTCATACAATAAATCGATATTTTTAAATCGATTAATTGTATTAAATTCAATTTCTCGCCTTATTTTTCTCGCATTGTCGCCTTATAAGGCGACAACTCGTCTTATATTTGTGTAAATAAGGCGTCTTATTAACAAACACGAGGCAGTTATACGCTTCCGTACGAAATCAATATTGCTATATCGAGATCTCGGATTTATATATCGTTATATCGATAAAATCAATATTGCCATATCGAGATCTCGGATTATTATAACGTTATCTCGATAAAACCGAAATTGTTATATCGAGATCTCGGATTATCATATCGTTATCTCGATAAAACCAATATTGCTATATCGAGATCTCGGATTGTTATAACGTTATCACAATTTATTGGCAATCACGTTTTCCTGCATTCAAGAGCAATAACTCCAATAAGGAGTCGTCTAAAGTTAACAAAAATGTTAAAATTGGCAAAAAATCACTCTTTAAGGGCAATAACTATAGAAAGCGTCGTCTGACAATTTTGGTCATACTACTTTTTGTAGATCTTTTGCTGCAGAACACGGATGCCCCGCCGTCAACAACCAATATGTGGTTTATATTGACTCA
The DNA here is from genome assembly GCA_002080025.1 of Modiolus philippinarum. Lineage (NCBI taxonomy): Eukaryota > Metazoa > Mollusca > Bivalvia > Mytilida > Modiolidae > Modiolus > Modiolus philippinarum. Next base: position 18,765 of record MJUU01034132.1, on the reverse strand, counting down.
AACTGCAAATATTGTGCTAAGCTATATAGTTTTATTCCAGAAAATGACAATAAAAGTGAAACATCATTGACAAATTAAAAAAAAATGAAAACAGTCTTCAATGCATAATTTACCCAAAGTCAATGAGGTGTAAAATATAGGTCATCTTGACCCAAATATTATTGAGGAGTTCAGGAATTTATAAAAAAACGATGATAAAGCATGGTTATACTACTAACTATGAATGAGAAATACCCCTAAATGCAAAATTTATCCAAAGTCACTCCAGCATAAAATGTAGGTTATATTGACCCAAATATTGATGAGATGTGAAGTACCGTTTAAGAACACTGTGCTAGTATAATATCATTATTGCACTACCATGGGTAAATGAGAAATGGACCTAAACGCAAATTTAACCAAAGTGACTCATGCATGCAATCTAGGTCATAGTGACCCAAAAGATGGTGAACTGCACTACACTGCATAAGAACATTGCACTGGTGAAATATCATTGATATATAACCATAGGTTTCTACAAAATGGTTCTACACATGAAAAGTTTTATAAGTCACACATCCATGAAATGTAGGTCAAAGTGACTCAGATGTGGTTGATCTCTCTTGTTCTATATAAAATGATTATACATGTGAGATATCATTGATATTCTCTTCCTACTTTCTAAGAAATGGAGCTAAATGCAAAACTTAACCAAATCGGGACGACGTTCGGACGGACGGACAAGGGTAAATCTATATGCCACTTCCACCTCATGGCGGGGCATAAAAATAGCGAAAAATGGTAACATTTGTGAAAAATCGTCATGTAAGGGCAATAACTCCTATAAAACATCGTTTGATAATTTTGACCCAATTTAAACAACAGTAGATCTTGTCATTCTTGCAATTGAAAGTGTCTTTCTATCTATATAATTTTTTAAGTAATGGCCAAAAACAGTAAAATTTATCAAAAATCGTCATTTAAGGGCAATAACTCCTATAAGACGTAGTCTGACGGTTTTGACCAAAATTGAGCAAAGGTGGATCTTGTCATTCTCATCATTTTTTCCCAATCAGATTTTCTCTATCTGTGACGGTTTTCAAGAAATATGTCAATATTTACATTTTACCCCAAACATTCTATTTTTAGTGATGGTGGCCATGTTTTTTTATCCGCAAACATATCAGATACTAGATACCCTGAGGATGATTGTGGTAAAATTTGGTGACAATTGGCCTAGTAGTTTTAGAGGAGAAGATTTTTGTAAAAGTTAACGAAGAATGTGGAAATTGGCAAAAATCCTGCATTCAACATGTTCAAAAGCAATAACTCCAATTAGGAGTTGTCTTACAATTTTGGTCATAATGAATTATTTGTACAACTCTGAGCAATAACTCTGGCAAAGAGTCGTCTGACGATTTTCATCATAATATATTATTTGTAGATCTTGTCCTCCTGAACATTTTTGCCATTTAGAGTTTCTTTCTATGTATTATAGTTTTTGAAAAAAACAGCCAAAAACTGTTAAATTTGTGGAAAATAGTCATTTAAGGGCAATAACTCCCATAATACATCATCTGATGGTTTTGACCCAAACTGACCACAGACATATCTCATAATGTTTTTTTCACTGGCAAACATATTGGATATAACTTTGAAACTAGATACCTTGAGGATGATTGTGATCAAGTTTGGTAACAATGGGCTAGGTAGTTTTAGAGAAGATTTTTGTAACAGTTTACAGACGCCGGACGGAAAGTGTTGAGGAAAGATCTCCACATAGCAATATTGGTTTTATCGAGATAGCGATATAATAAGCCGAGATCTCGATAAATCAATTTTGGTTTTATCGAGATAACGTTATAATAATCCGAGATCTCGATATGGCAATATTGGTTTTATCGAGATAACGATATAATAATCGGAGATCTCGATAAATCAATTTTGATCTTATCGAGATAACGTTATAATAATTTGAGATCTCGATATAGCAATATTGGTTTTATCGAGATAACGATATAATAATCCGAGATCTGGATATAACAATTTTTGCTTTATCGAGATAACGTTATAACAATCCGAGATCTCGATATAATAAATTGAGATAACGATATAATAATCCAAGATCTCGATATAACAATGATGGTTTTATCGAGATAACGATATAATATTCCAAGATATCGATATAACAATGACGTTTTTATCGAGATAACGATATAATAACATGAGATCTCGATATATTAGTGTTTGTTTTATCGGGATAACCATATAACTTTTATCGAGATCTCGGTAAAACGGTATTGTTTTATGGTGATCTCGAATAGAACATAATTTTTACTTATTCTTTGTAGTCCCCTTACGGCTTCCGTAGCCAATTACAATGAAACAGTATTTGCATAAGATATTTATGTCTGAAAGGTCTGAACCTCATTGAAGATGGCAACCAAATAGTTCAAAATTACATTCAAAGGTCTTCTTATAAGAAACAAACTTGGAAGCAATGGTCCTAGAAGATTCCCTGTCAACAGGAAACATAGGCTAGCTTTAAATCTTATGACATTGATGTTTTATTAAAATATAATTAGAAATTGGACAGCCATTGTCCATGTGATCCATACTGAATCTTATGGGCGTCAATATTGTATTACAATTGAACATCAAGTTTACAATAGTTTATGTTATTTGAACGTAATTCTTGATTTTTTGTAATTTTGTCAAATATGAGGTAAAAAGAAAGAAAAATGTATAATTCACCTTGTGAGCATCAGTAAGAAGATATTGATTTAGAGGGATAATGGATTGCTTCCCTCTTCCAAGTTTTATTTCAAGATATACCGTATAATGACAAATGAGGAGGTATAATAATTTTCGTGGTTTAAATAAAAATCACCTTTTCGTGGATACTTAAATTTGTAGCTTGTTATTTTCTGCATAAGCATTCTAGGAAAAATGCATTTCGTTGGGAATTTAATTTCGTAGTTTTGACGAACCACGAAATCCACGAAAATTGGAACACCTCGAACAAAAGTGCTTTCAAATTACGTAATGGTGAAACTTTTGAGGTCTATAAAGACACAATGGCATGATGATTTGGACAATTCTTCGTATAATTTTCCTTTTCTCACCTCTGCTATTTTCTATGTACGGAGAATTTGATATTAAAGTAGACTATGGCACGAGATAGTAACAAAAATGCGGTATACCTAGTATTTCGAACGAAAACTAAGGGTTTTCGTGCGAAATACCCGGTATACCGCACGTTAACTAAGGCTTTCCGATCGGTATACATAGTATTTCGCCGAAAACCCTCGTTTCCGATCGAAATTGAACGGAAACTAGGGGTTTCCTACGAAAACCCATGGTTTCTGATCGGTATCGGAAATTCGAGAGTTTAAACCGACAACGCTATTCATAGTTTTAGCCAATGAGAAACGAGAAAAGGATCGTTGGTATCAGAAACAGAAACCGGTATTCAGAGTTTAATTAAACCAATCAAAATAGTTTATTCTATTTATCGCTATAATAATCTCTTTTTTAATTCAACTTTCGTATTTTTTATTTATTATATGTATTTTGATATTATAACTTAATAATCAAATAGAGTTGTGCCTGTGACACTTTTGGGTGCGAATGGATTTCAGATTCGCGGGTCATTGGAAGATTCGATCTCGACTGTCTTTATTTACCTTAAGCATTTAAAATATGTGAATATCGCCGTTTTAGAGTTAGTTTAAAAAAATATTCAATTTAACAAATCTCTAGAGCAAAGATTTTTATTTTCATACAATTTGATGTGTACTCTGTTTCGAAATTAAAAAATCATGAAATCAGGCATAAAATAGGTACATCTTTGTATGAAAAATAAATAATTTAATAAGCGGTTAAAATAACAAAAACTCGTCTTAAAATGATCAAAACAATTCAGTTTTTTAAAACTTTTACTTCATCATATCCTTTCCAAGGATGTTTATAATTCGCGAAGTTACAAATTTCATGGATTTTAGCATCTAAAAGGTATGAAAAGTAAAATTTTAAGTTTACGGTTTTAACCCACTCTTTAAAAATGACAAAAACAGTAAAGTGTTATGAAAATTTTACTTCATGATATCCTTTCGAAAGAGTTTGATATGTTGCGAAATAAAAAAAATCACCAAATTTAGCATAAAATAGGTATGAAAATAAAATAACATCATTTTGAAGGAGTTTTATAATTGCAAAGCAAAAACTTCATGAGTTTTAGCATTAAAACGGTATAAAAAGTAACATTCTTAATCTTCGGTTTCAACTAACTCTTTAAAAATGTCAAAAAGTTAAGTGTTTTGAAAATTTTACTTCTTTATATCCTTGCAAAGGACTTTGATAAGTTGTGAAATAAAAAAGTCATCAAATTTAGCATAGAATAGGTATTAAAAGTAAGATTTTTAATCAACAGTTTAAACTCAGTCTTTAAAAATGACAAAAACAATTCAGTGTTTTGAAAATTTTACATTATGATATCCTTTCGAAGGAGTTTTATAATTCGTGAAGCAATACTAGATATACCGCATTTTTGTTACTATCGCGTGCCATAGTAGACACTTTTGTCGGAATTGCGTTATCCGGTTTAAAACTCTTTGGTGGCTTCTTGATTATCTGATTTGAGGAGCAAACATATCGTTTTTATCTACGATGTCTCTCGTCTGCCCTTTCATCTGACCATCCGTCACAAAATTTCATGCAAAGCTTCTACATCAAACCAGTCTTAAAGGAATGTTAGTCACAAAACCTATGTACATATGGTGTTGTCAGAACTCTCAACCTTTTTGCAGAGTTATGGTCATTTTGCTTAAAATAAATTAAATAAAGTTTGTTGACGCCTTTTATATTTCATGTTTAGTTCGGACCAGGGTTGTTGACCACAATGCCTAGTTGTACAAATTGTGTTGTCAGAATGCCAAACCTTTTTTTCACAGAGTTTTGGGTCTAACTGACATACAAAGTCGTAAAATTAAGCTTAAAGTCATCGCCCCTTAATCACAGTTTATCTGATTTCATCCAAATTTTACAGTATGAATTACTTTGTGCATATCATATTATAGTAATGCTCAGCTACTTTTTCAGAGAAAAATGATCATTTATTGCTAAAAATATCGAAATTGAATTTTCGGGCAGCGCTTTCTGCATCTTTGACACATTTCAAACAAACCATAACAAGACTTCAAATCCATATTAACCAAAATGCACAGTTGTTAATATTGTATTTTTCAGAATGCTCAGCCCTCTCTTTTGTTTTTGTAACTTCTAAATTTCAAGTTAAGTTGAGGGGACTTTCGTTTTTAGCTTACCTGAGGTGAGTTACTGCTACCACTTGGCGTCCGTCGTCTGTCTGTCTTTAGCTTTACACATTTCAACCTTCTCTGAAATTTCTGGGCCAAAAGTATTCAAACAAAACAGACAATGTCTCTGGACTTTGATTATGTAATCCACGTGCACTTTGTTCATTCAGTTTTCTAATGCAATTATTTTCTAGCTATGGAAATATCACATAATGGCAATACATGAGCAATGAGTAATCAAATACAGGGACACCTTTATTTAAGTGTTGAAATCAGTTCAGTAGCTCAATTAAAAGTAACAACATGGACATGTTCATACCAACTTCTTAAGAAAAAATTCCAGCGGACTCTTTGTAATTACAATTTTATTGTATATTTTTGTATATTTTATACGTGTCTTTATTTTCAATATTTCATTTTCAGATGTTGTGCTTGGAACTATGTAAAAGTTAATTACTATTATAGGGAATACTTCTGTTGCATGGGATGGCGTCAAAGTAGTTATCAAAACTGTAACCAAGGTGAGATTCAGTTGTTGTTACATACAGAATTGCCATTAAATAATGCAGATTGTGCAGAAAAATGTGCTTGATTTTGTACATGTTTATCTATATCAGCCGAAAATAAACATCAAAAGAGTCTTTCTTGGATGAAAATTTAAAAAAAGCATCCCCATCAAAGTTTTGTCTGCAGCTTATTTTTTTGGTGATTCATATAAAATCCCATTGGTTAATTGTCTGTATCAACTTAAATACATTTTTCGGTTAATGGTCCTTATAATTTTAATATCAGCACTATAGAGACATCAGTTGTTAAATGGCAATCTATAGAAACTTAATGAATTTAAACACGGATTCTCTGTAAGGACCAAACAATTTTCATATAGGTTGAGAAACGGTATGTCATAGAATGAGCTGATATTCATTTTAAATGTTAATATTAACCTTTGAATCACAAACGTAATGCTAATGTACTCTATTGGCTTCCGTTGCCATGGTAACGATGGAGTTCATTTTTGGTAATTTCAAATGCCCTTACATAGGTACTTTTCAAACCTCAAATATTTCAAGGAAGGTCAATGAACTTTAGATATATTTCTGTTATTTGTTCTCTATCAGTTTTTAAACATCTTTGAGTTTATGGTCTTCCAAAGTTTAGATATTATCTGCACTGAAGAGACATAAGTTGTCGAAATGCGCATATGCAGAAACAAAATTCACAGTAAAGTAAGTGAGAACCGAACCGTCAGTCTGAAAAGAACAATCAAAGGACAATGGCAACGTCGGAAAAACGAAGAAACGAAGACATAACATGAGCGCGGCACAGAAAAGAAAATGAAGACACGCACATATACAAAAATTAACAACAGGGACCCAATAAAAACCATGTGTGAGATCAGGTGCACCGGTAGAGTAAGCATCTCCTGCTTCTTATAAGACACCCGCCGTGTTGAACATGTCAACTCCGGTAGTAAAGTCAAATCCGATAGAGGAAAATCAAACCCTAGTGGCAAAGAGAAAGGTCTGTTGTCATCTGGGAAACAGATATCTCATAGCGGTCCTCAAGATCGTGATGTCGACCGTTAAACTTCTGTAGTGATGACCTCAAGTTATGGGCAACATACCCTTGGTTAAGTAGCATATTTGTAAGCAACTTCGTTATTTAGTAATTTGTATGAGGTTAATTTGTAGCATTATTGACCATCTCCAAAACAGTTTAAAAAAATACATAAAAGTGAAGTCAGAACGAGGCTAACAAATAGTTTAAAAAAAATGGCCTTTTTGACGGCAAAATTTTAACAAAATTATGCAAATTTTCTCACTTTTCAGCCTCAGTTTTTAGAAAAGGCACAAATAGCATATACCCGATAGAGCAATTATCCATATCGCTAGGTTAGTTAATCGAAATATATAAAAATCTAAGGGGGTAAGAATCGGTGTTTAAAAAAATTGTGTTAAAGTTGGTTACCACGGAAACATGGCAAAAATGGTCATTTCTGTAGAAAACTGTAAAGCTATGAATTTAGTGCATGTAGGAGCCTAAATAAAATTACCATTCATTATATTTCAGATTAGACATCTTTCAAACTTATCATAACCTTGAAACAATTTCAAGGTCAATATTCTTATTGTCAAGGTCAAAGGAAAATTGAGCTTTTGAAAAGGATCAATTAACAAAATGGTTTTTTTAAGTGATCTTGAAAACAAGATAAATGACCTTGAAATCATTCAAAGGTGATTATATGTTAGACTAATCTTTAAAAGTATATATGAGAAACAGAATGGATATCGAGGGTCAGGTAAGCGGTAATTACATAGTTATACAGTCTTCATAGAAATGATCAATTTTGATGTGTCACCATGGTAACTCAACTTTAACATTGATCTTCTCGGACACTCATTCTTACCCTAGTAAGATCTTTATATTTCTTTGAACAACTGACCTTACTGCGCATGACAATGTTACTATAAAGTATATGCAGTTGGTGCCTTTCCTGAAAACTGACCCTGAAAAGTGGCAAAATAACTATAATTTTGTAGATAATTTTCATTGAAAAAAAAAAGATTATGACATATGTTTGAAAAGTGTTTAAACTGTTTTGGAGATGGTCAATAATGCTCCAAATTAGCATCATAGAAAATTATATATGAAATGTATTTATTTTCCTAGGAAAAATGGATTAGAAAAGTGTATAATATATGGTTTTTGATATGGCCCAAAATTGTCATTCTTTTTCCAGGGCACAACGTAGGTCAATATCAACTAAGTGGCATTATTTTGGTGACTCATGGGTTACATTCAAAATATCAAATAAAATCAGCGAAATCTGTGGCATGTCATTTCCAAGTTAATCTGATGCTTACAGAAAATCCATGTTTAAAAGTGACTTGGTCACATAAACATAAACAAAACATAAAAAATAAACATGTTATAATAATAAAGAAATATGCTGGCCTTATGTTACAAATAATTCAGTTGGTTCAATAACCCGCTGAGGAAATACAGCCCGGTGGTGACTTCAACAGAACAATAAAATATAGTTAGCTTAAAAATCACAATTTTTTGTTTGTTCCAACCTGTCACCCGAGAAAGATAAGAAAAAATGAGTTAATCTCACATCGTTTTTAAATATGAACCAAGTAGAAAGTCAGAAATAGTAACCTCACATTTTATGTCTATGTTTTTCAATCTCACTTTTACTTTTATTTAATTATTTTAGTAAATAGCAAACAATTAAAAAAGAGGGAAACATCAACTTAAAGCATTTGAGTGGATGTTCACTGAAATAAAAGAAATAGAAACTTGTGTATCGGGCTGCATCAGATTCACAAATTCCTATTAAATAAATGAAGACTAAATAAACATTTAAGATAAAATGTATGAGTTTTAATGAGACTCACAAGTACGGATATGTAAGATACGATTTGACAGATACAGGATCGACAAAGCTTTAACAGGTTAACAGTTAATTTATTACCAATTTATTGCTTCTTTAAATTACAAAATTACCAGGCAAATTTGTCAAGAGTGGAAGTCAATGGGACAATGTCAAATTAGATGGAAACCACCAGAAAATTTTCGATCGTAATGTTCCTGACTTGATACAGGCATGATGGGTTTAAGTTATGAATCCGACGCACATTGATTTGGTATTCTAAATTTGTATGTAAAACAAAAAGGACAAAATAGACTAGAAAATATTTATTTAGTCATGGGAAATGAAAACACAAACAATATGACGCAAGTGTATTGTCAATTGAACAAGTCATTTCCAAATCATTCTCTCAATCTTTAAAGCTGTATGTCATCAGGTAAACAAATCTCCCTTCAGTGCAGATCAAATCAGGACATTTGGAAAATTCATGACCGAAAGTTGAATAAAAGCTGCATCAGATAGAGAACAGATCAGATCTAAATGCAAGGACAGAGCTTTGTTTAAGATCAGATCTAAATGCAAGGACAGAGCTTTGTTTAAGACAGATTCTCCTTAAATTTCAATAAATTCAAAAATTTAGATATTGTAAGTTTCTAAATGCAGTCGAAGCACTGAAAACAGGGTTGGCGAATACCATCTATGATTAACAATCCAACAGCAGATGCATCTACCTTCTCGGAATAAATAAGCTTAATACCCGAGTAACTGTAAATGTAAGTTCTGCAGATGACAATTAAGATCACTTAGCTTTCTACGTTATAAAATATAGTCTTCAATTACTTAAGTTAATATACCACCTTTTCTTATAGACAGCATGAAGTACATATTGTAAAGGTACATTACACTTTACCATTATATTTGTCCTATTTGGATTTGTTAACACTGCCGGTCTATATAACAGCATATGGACCAGCAGCCCGGTCCATATAATATATTGCGACGTTACAATTATTTTTTCCACTTAGTTTTGAGCTACTTCAGTATATAGTCTTAATGTTTTATATTTTAATTGACAAAAATAAAATGTACACCTTCTTAAACATTATTTGTTGCATTTTGAATTATCAAAAATAAATTTATTTAATCCATCTTCAGATAATATTTCTAACCTTGAACATTTTTTAGTGAAATATTAGAGGGAAGAAAAACCGGTATACATTTCTGTTGTCAAAGTATAATATATCAAATAGTTCATGTCAATACATTGTGGTCACCCCATAAATACTACATGGACCTCAGCTTGCTTGGGTCCATATACTATATTACGGGTGATCATGCGGTCCATAAACTGCCGTATGTCCCTCATTGAAATGAACTATTCGATTAATAAATGTTGCATTATGTATATTTGTAAGCTAAATTACTTGTCAGTCGTTTTTTGGCTCCAAATATTTTTGATTTCCGTAAATTGTCCCTAGCAGCAAAATATAATGCATATAAGTATTGCCATAAAATTAGTTGCAGAGGTATTTTTCAATTGGGTTTATTAAAATGTGTATTTTCCAGTGACGATAAAAGACTGAAAAAGTTGTAGTTGAAGTCAGATAGTGCACAAAATTAACAATAAAACTGACTATTAACAGTAGCGACACAGGCAATTTACGTGTTTCACTCTCGTTATCAAGTAAGAGCTCTGGTTAACGGCCTCGTAACCGGACTCCCTTCGTGTGTGGGAAAAATACAATTCCTCTAATTATTGAAATTGGTTAGTTCTAGAGTTAGCGTCATTTGTATCTATGAATTATCAATTTTTTTTATCTTAATCTATAACACATCAGTGAATCACTTAGGGCTTCCTTTTACGATAGGTGAGAGAATCATGTTTTGAATGTTTTAAAAATAAATGGGACTCGGAAGTTACTTTTTGAACAAAGTTTTATAAACATTTCCAGCTACAATTTTAACGTCATCAGGTATCAACTATTTGATTTTAATGGGGTTTTAATCATTTTTTTATGCGGAACTTCTTTACTAGTTTTAATTTTTTTTCCAATCAGTTGCATCCTGCTACAATATATTGAGTTTTCCTGCACTTTTTGTCATAGGATGTTATCTTGCCTTTTTTATACAAATTTCATCATAGCTCCAACAAAAATCAAATGAATGCTCCTTAATCATCTAACGCAACGTTTGTGACAGGAAGAACTTCTGGAAATTTTATTTTTAATTAGTATGAATACTCAACGTTATTCATTTTTGTTTGTTTTATCTTTGTCTTGTTGTCTCTATTTATTTGTCTCTGTATTGTTTTTGAATATTTTCTTTTTAGTTTTCCTTTTTTGCCTTTGTGCTCCGTTATTCTATATGCATAAATGATATGCATAGTACGTTTGTTATATTGATAATATAGGAAAACAATTGTAAAGATTTGAGATGAATTGATGTGTTAAAACAGACTCGTTACTGGAAATAGTTATCTGTAGACTCTCAAGGCCAAATTATTTTTTTTTTCAACAATTTCTCTTTGTTTAATAGTTCTGTTGAATATAGAAAGTGATACATACGAGATACATGTATAATTTAAAATTATCCGAATACTTATTTATATAATTCAATTGGCAGCTATATGTAGTCCTCCTTGCGTCAATAATGGTCAGTGTACACAGCCTAACAATTGTACATGTGCTGACGGGTATGAAGGAAATAGGTGTGGAGGAGGTAACAATTACTTATTTATTTATTTATATTTTGAAACCATCTTTTTGTTGCTTTCAAAATTTCAAACAATGGTAATTGTACATGATATTTGATTGTTGATTACATGTATATCAGAAATAAAAAAAAACTGAATCATTTAACACTAGAAGAATAAAAGTAGAAGAACCCTTTAAAAGGTGATATGAAAATTTAGGATTCTAACAGCTATAATAATAGTAATAATAAGATCTTTGGGTTTGCCAGTGCATACAGTTTTTTGAGCTACTGTTAAAAGATCGATGTAATAGACAGTTCAGACAAATGTACCACTCCTATTATCGTTAGCAGTGAACTCTACTTACCTTTAAGGACTGACTGTCAGTGCCGAATAGGCCCTCATTAAAGGGATTGCCCTTTATACGGGCACTTTAAATATCAAAAGGGAACCGTATTAGTTTATCCGAAAGATCCGTACTGACTGCTGAAATCTATGAGCAGATAACTTTAAAGAAAATATCACAAACTAGTGGATTAGTGGACCAAATGACTACGCTTTGAAAGTTTTACATTATGTAGTTTTACTTAATGGTATTCGCTATTTATGTTTAGGTTATTTAATTCAGATTGTATAGTCCTTTGGTTTTATCCAAGTAAAGCATATAATGTTTTGCTCTTAAACCAACTATGTTCTTTCGAGATTTAATTTTTTTAATATTATGGCTCGAAAACATAACATAGCCACAGTTTAAGATCTGTGGTAGTTGCAATTTTCCATAAATGATCAGTGCTGATATCATACGTGTGTTTGATGACCACTCTGCCTTGTTAATTATCAATAACAAAATTATGGGCGGTGGAAAGGGTAAAAAAACGTAAAAACGAAACAAACAAGTAATTTCGAAAACATACTAAAATACAAAACAAACAGGTATTGTTGTAAAGACTAACAACATCAAATGAAAAACTAACAATCTAGAATGTTAAACCAACAGACTAGAATGCAGAACTGACAGACTTCAAAGGGTAAAAGCAAGTTATTTTCGGATACATGTTGAGTTACAAAACAAACAGGTATGGTTGTAAAAACTCATTGAAAAATTAACAGCCAATAGTTAAATCAACAGACTAGAATGTAAAACCAACAGACATCGCATGTTCAACGAACAGCTAATAATCGAATTAACGCTAGGTGGCGTTTTCCGAGAAAAGCCTGAGGGTTGTAAAGGGGGCACTATGTGTACGAGAAATAAAAATGCCATTTATATTAGCTAAATAACACCGGGTTTACACCCCTACTAGAGATATTTCACATTCTGACGAAATTCGACCTAACTCGACGAAAGAAACCTTTCACGACGAACCACAACCTAAGTGACACGAAGGGGATCATTAGCTGAAGATATTATGTCATTCGTATTCAATATTATTTATAGATTATTTCTAAGACGGCAACTAAATGCATGTTTGTCAAGCTTATACACATGTAACATTAGACATCATTGACATAGAAATAAAGTCTTTAACCGGTCGTGTGCACCCTTGTACTGGTAGCTTGCAAAGTCGATGTGTCAGTTAAAATATTTTCAACTATTCGGATACTAAGAAAATCAACATAGCAAATTCCTGTCCAATAAGTATTAAAATGAGTAAATCGTACCGGAAATGCCAAAATATTTTTACTCTCTATCTCGACATAAAACTAGAGCGGATAAAACTTGCTTCAATCACAGACCATATGAATACTTTAATGGCGCATGGTATAGCACTTTTTAAAAGCAAGGCTACTTTTATAATAATAATTTGTTTCTCTATGCACTATAAAGTGCCATCAACAAATAACTTCCCTGTACGATATTATTACATACCAGTTCGCTATTCACTGCAATCTCATTGACCTGTCGATAACGAGTAATTCCGTGCATTGTGAAAAAGGCAAGAATAAAATAAGAAAATTATTTATTTCTAAAAATTGAAATGTTTGAAGCGGAGATTAGCATATCAACATAGACTATCTTTTTAGGGGATCTCGTTTTTCTTTATTTTTTTTTTGCAGAATTTGTTTTAGCATTTGTTTTGTTTTTATTTTCTAACGTAAATATCATTAATCTAGAAAGGGGATATACCAATAGCTTTTATTTGAAACAAAAGTCTTGATATTGTCTTTTATACTTAAAAGTGACCAATTTAAACAACATTGCATGTCTCAGGCAATCGAATAAAGATTAGCACTTTAGATGACATGAATTCGAAGTTCCGCATTTTTCATGCACGTGTCAAATTTGAAATCCACTCTTTTTCATAAAAGTAATATCGTTTCTGACCCAACCCCCACCCCCCGAAAACAGAATGGCATAACTAGCGAACAGACAACACCAATAAAAGTTAACTCTATTGTTTGCAAAGTCACGTGTATTATAAAAAAAAATAATGAAACTGAGCGGTGATAAAGGACTTAGAATGGAAGACGGAAAAGCCTGAAATCATTCACCATTCAGTGGCGGATCCAAATTAAACTTTCTGCCAAGGGGTGGGGGCGGAACCAAATTTTCCGAAAAACTAAGGGGTCCTCCGCCCACCCACCCCATAAACTGCCATACAAGATACATGATATGTTCTAGAACGAGTAAACCCATGCTTTACCGTAGAGGAGAAACCCCTCCCCCTAAAAAAATAAAATAAAAATATGAGAAAGACCAGCGAGTAGGTCTAAACAATAAAATAGCATACGATGAGGTCCATATAATCCATAAAATTCTTTTTATATCAGATTTTACGCCGCCAAATTTGAAATGGATATGACAAACACTGTAAAAATATACGGAAAATGCGTTTAATAAACTTCAATATAGATAAACAGTCTGGTTCAAGAGGAAGTGATTCTATTTGTCCATCAAACTGTCACAATTAGCATTGTTAAATATGTATTTGAAATTACTTAATAGATCTGATACAATGAAATGAGAGAAATTCATATGTCTTATTTATGAAGACTCCGTTTTTTTTTTTGCTCAATCAAAATATATTAATAGATATTATTTTTTTAACTTTGTACTGTGGCATTGAACTATTACTTCTTCAGATTTATTTTACATATGACACATTGAGAAATGCATGACTGATTTATTTTTATATTTAAGAAGGACAACTCGAATGTCTTTCGTTCGTCTCATTCGTAAGTCATACTGACATACACACGAAAGCGACGAAACGAGACGTAGCGATTTACCAAGGAAATATGACTGAAAATGAAGATTTTTCATCTACTTTGCCTATATAATTATTTAGTTATAGAGCCTAAAACGTCATGAATTTGGTCACATGGGGCGGACACGTTTGTGACGTATACACACGTAGGGCGGACAAACAACAACTGGTGAATCTGAATACCAGAACTCGGATATGGTCTATTGTGGTCTTTTATCCGTTTGTTTTTATCAGCACTAAGGAGACATAAGAAGTCAAAATGGCAATATAAGGAAATGAAATTGTACCTTTTTTCCTTTTGTGTGTGTGTGTGTTTTTACTATGTACAAGATGGAGCCATTTTCGGTAAGAAATCGAATACCTAAAGGTAAACGAAAGGACACACTACAAGATTTATTCGGAAAATCATACAGAAAATCAGTAAATGAACCAGTTTAAACAGAAAGTCAGTTAACGAACTAGCAAGGAAACGTTTTAATATTAATGCTGATAGACATTCATTAATATTATCATGCAATTTTCTTTCAAGATCATTGTTGGAATGTCTAAACTAAGTGGAATAGATTTCATTACAGAACACATTTCTTTAAAGGCCAGTTCCTATTTAGAAAATACTATTAAGAGACATTTTAATTATTGCATCTGCACGTATGCATTTCGTATTTAAGACTATTAATATATGATGTTTTCGGTTGATATAGAATTTGGTCTTATTTTCAAAATCAATCTAAGTATTTTTCAATTAAAAGCAAACCCTGCCGATTTGTCGGGATAAAGGTATAGAAATAGGAAATCAATTACATTGTAATTGAATTGTCTAATACTTTAGAATTGCATTTGTTACGTAAAGAATACATTTATTTTCATTCTACTGGAGTTTTTACTGCAGTGCAGGTAGGGCATCATTTTTTATGAAGCATTCTATTTTAATACTTTATGTGTGATGCTTAAACATAGCGACAAGTAGATTGTAGAAATCACTTTGATAATAAAAAATATACATAGAAACTTTTCATCAATCATTCATGGATTTAAATCATGGTCAAGAAAATTTGTCCAATTTTATTCATAAAGTAAGTGAGAACCGAACCGTCAATCAAAAGAACGAACAATCCATGGACAATGGCAAAATCAGACACACTAACAAACAAGGACACCACTTGAGTACGGGACAAAAAAGAAAAATTAAGACACACATACAGATGAACAACACAAACCCAATAAAAAACCATGGGTGAGATCAGATGTACCGGTAGAGTAAGCATCTCCTGCTCCTTATAAGACACCCGCCGTGTTGAAAATGTCAACTTCGGTAGTAAAGTCGAATCCGATAGAGGAAAAACAAATTTTAGTTGTAGAGGGAAAGATCTGTTGTCATCTGGGAAACAGATATTCCATACAGCTCATTAAAATCATTGCAGTTGGGGTTAACATATGTGTTATGGTCTCATGTTCATTTACTCCATATCCTTTCGTAAAATATCCCAAAGCGATCCATAAGATCGTGATGTCGACAGTAAAACCTCTGTAGTGATGACTTTTAAGTTTTTTGTAACGTACCCTTGCTTAAGTAGCCTATTTGTAAGCAACTGAGCTCTTTCAAGGAAGTCACTGTAACGACCACAAGCCCTTGAGTAGCGAATGAGTTGTGAGATGTAAACTCCATATGCTGATGCTTTTGGAATGTTGCTACAAAGAAAAGGGAGGTTGACTATTGGAAAGTGAAGTCATCGCGTTTGTCATACAGGCTAGTTTGTAATGTACCTCTGTTGTCAATTTCAAGATGAAAGTCAAGGAACGAAGCCGATGTGGAAGTATCTGTAGTATCCTTAATTTCAAGTTCTTTTGGATAAACAAGATGAAGAAAATCACCAAAGCGAGGGTTGTTTAATGATAAAATATCATCTATATAACGGAAGCTGAAATTAAAAGGTCTGGGTCAGTTTTTTTTTCTTTATTTTGAAGAAGCCCTTCAATGAATTCAGCCTCAAAAGAGTGGAGAATCAGATCGGCTAAAAGAGGTGCACAGTTTGTGCCTATTGGAATTCCAATGGTCTGTTGAAAAACAAGTCCTCCAAACTGGACAAATATATTGTCGATCAAAAACTCTAATATTTTTGTCACTTCTTCCTCTGTGTATTTTTTTCTGTGATTCTGAGTCGTATTTCACAAAGTATGCTTGTTCTCTGCCTGCTTATATCTTCGTTCGCCGTTCTTACGGGAGAAACATCTATGAATTGTATCTTTCAGCCGAGATTTCAGATGTTCATGAGGAATGGTAGTATAAAGTATGGAGAAGTCAAATGTTTTAATGCTGTTGCAATGCAATAACGATCTAGATTTCAGGATGTCAAGCAGATCTTTAGAGTTTTTTAATATCCACATTTCATTTACACCACTTCTTGAAAAGCTAGTATCACAGTAATTTTGAAGGCCCTCTTTTACGGCTGTCAAGATGGAGGTTAAAAGCTTAGAAAGAGGTTTTGCTGAACATTTTGCAGATCCAGCGATGTACCGTTGTTTGTATGGGCATTTGTGTAACTTTGGTACTCAGTACAAGGAAGGGAGATCGGTGTCTTCATCTTTGTTCGAAATTTCAAAGGAAAGCAAAACAGATTTATGGTTCTGTAATATCTCCTCCTTAGACAGAGTAGTGGCTGTGTAGGTTGGATTGCCCTGGGAGCTACCAATGCCTAGTTCCTTCTTTAAACATTCGATGTAATGATTTTTACATATGAAAATAATGTTATTAGGGGCCTTATCTGCCGGAACAACAACATATTTGTCATGAATGGAGGACAAGTATCTGGCAACATCGGCATTTTGGAAAATGGATGATGCTTTAGTTCTCATTGACCCTCGTATCTGACTAATTCTTTAAAGAATCATAGACCCCACAGCCTTAATCCACTCCGAAAGAGAATCAAGATCTTCATCTTGTTCACGTTTAATCCATTTTCTGGCGTAGTCCTCTACAGCATCCATAAAATACCCGTTCCAAGTCGGGAATATGACGGCTTGCCAAAAATGTTCTGTGTTGGGTTGTGTTTCCTTGATTCTGTCGTATGTTATACGGATTTTCCTTACTGGTCTCTCCCTTTGTTTTTGTTGTCACTTTTATTTGCTTAAAACGTTAGGTTGGGTTATTGAATTTTTTTATACATGTTTTAACAAACTAATGTTGATATGAATTCTAAATGTATTCATTTTTTTCAAGTGCACAGTTGCAAGATTAATCGTCATTTTTTCATAGAAAATATAAGATGGGAATGTCTCAGTACTAACATGTACATTGTAAATCAAAACAATTAAGGTCATCACACCTCCATTAAATTTCTTTTGTTAAATAATTTAAAATCAAACATCTTGTTTGACATTTAACATACAGAGGATCGAAATACTCATTAAAATAATTAAAGATATCCCATGTAATAACAAATCCAGTCTGTTTAAGTTAAATAGTATCAGAGTACGCAAGGTCACCTTTCTCCGGTATTGAAAGAACTAGATTTCGATATTGCATACTAATTACCGACACAAAAAGAAAAGAGAAATTTTAGAATAAAAATTCAAATACTGCAGTACGTCAATTCAGATGTCACGAAAATGGAGGCAAAATGACAAAGACAAAACAAATAAAACAAAAATGGAGAATGACGCCACTAACCACACAAAAAATAGAGGTATCGTCTGGTGCTCAGGAAGGGTAACCAAGTAGCACCCGTCACACTATTAATGAAAAGTCCAGGGTTATCATGGTCGATATTTGGTTTAATTTTTGTCAAGAATACCGCTCAAGTGCACGCTAGGGGCTTTCTTGATCTCGCTTGAGGGGGTGAATATTGTTCACCTCTAGTTGAAGACCTTCAGGCGACATCAAGATGTAGACAGGAATAAAAGCCCTGTCCTTGATAAACTGGAGTTTTCTATGTATCGTGTGCGTTTTTGTCACATGTACACTCACTCCATATCCTTTCATTTTTCCTATCTGGATCTATACAAAAATATCTGTCCTCACTTGTAAAAGAGATATAGTAACGACCTGTCAAATCATGAATGACAATAATAGTTATCTCCCTTATATTTACTGGGTGCCTAAGCTTCACAAGAATCCCTAGAAACAGAGATTCATTGCAGGATCTGCCCGATGCACCACTAAGCCATTATCCAAACCCCTTACCACTTTACTGACTG
>MJUU01034131.1:77503-90588 GCA_002080025.1 Modiolus philippinarum | reverse complement strand
ACACATACAGTAAGTTATTTGAAAGGTTAAAATGAAATCAGATATACAAATTAAGCAGATGTTTTTCATAAAATCTATATGACAAACATAGTTGTACATGAAGAAAAACCCATTAATGATAAAAATGGAAAAAGAACGGCTAAATTTTCGACCAAAATATGACCATTAATTATAATGACAAAATTGTGGCAATGTTTTCATTAGAACTAACCTTTATCTTGAATTAACCAGCAAGAGTGACCAAACGCTAAATAATTTAAAATACACGACAACGAAACTTAGATTTCTCATTTTGTCTTCTTTCACCTTTGGGAAATGAGTTTTATTTCGTGAAACTGAATATTTCAAGACACAGTTGTATGAGAAATCTAGCAACGCCAGCATTTAAAAATAATCATGAATACAACTTCACTATTTTAGTATTTACCAATACAAATTGAGTACACTGAAACTGTATAAGCGAGTAAGTGAAAGTGAACTTTTTTTTATTCCCACGTTTATCAATAGGTTGTATTATACTATATTTTACATTGATACATTTTAATTTCATTTCAGAAATAATTTACTGGAGATCATGCGAGGCATGACAGTTCAAGCATAATTTCTGTATTTTGTTGTTATGTTCTCTTCATAAAATTGTAAAAGATTGAGAGATATATTTGTTTGTAGTATAAAATAAAGACAATATGTTTGAATTAAGAAATTGTTTCATTCTTTTCATTGACGTTTTTGTGCATCCCTGGTGGATTTTGGAATGTGATTGATATTCTCAGCCATGTTTCCTGTTTTTTTTTTATTTACTTTAATTCGAAAGTATTTGATTTGTACAGGTTTAAGATATATATTAAAATACTTTTTATTCTTTTCATTTGACACGTTCTTGCACCTCGATAATTGACATAAGTTATACAAAGGTCAGTTATTTGTACTAAAACAGGGCACTGTTTCTACGTATTTTTTTTAAAAATACAAATAATGCCGAAGTTGCTTAAAAACAGTAAAGAAGTATGGCCATAAATGCGTGAATTTTGTTCATATGTTGGGTCATTTTCAGAATATGCTCAAATGTTGTCGAAAATCATTTAAGGTGGTCTCTGGTACGTGTACTTATTAGATATAAAATCAATATATGCCACATTTGTATGTTTTCTGACTTATTAGCAGTCGAAAATGGCTGTAAATAGCCTTTTCTGTCCATTTTAGCTATTTTACAGTGTTTGAGGAGATGGTACTACTCGAAGGACACTGAGAACCAAAACCAATTTTTTGTTGCGAACGTATTAACATTTGCCCTTCCAAATGAAAGTTAGTTTATTTTGGTTCTGGATGTCCTATGTAAAGAATTTTAACAAAAACCTACAAAAATGGTCAAAATCTGCCAAAATTGCATTCAAGTGGCAAGTTCATTGGCTGAATCTTTTATCCAAATTTATGAAAATGCATTTGAATTGATTTTATCCAGATAGTGTATATAACAGATGAGCCGTTAAAGCAGTTTTCGGAAAGATTTAATGCATTCTCAAAATTAGTATGCCGAGTGAAATAAATCCACAGGNGAGTGAGATCAGGTGCACCGGTAGAGTCAGCATCTCCTGCTTCTTATAAGTCACGGTTGATTGCACCGGGGATGGAAAAATGAAATTTAACATAGGCCTTATGGGGCCAAAGAGATGAGATTCACTACTACCATGGATGGATAACATCTAAGCCCCTTAATGGGGTCACTGTGAATCATTTTACACATGTAATACCTAATTATTTGCTAAAATATGGTATATATATGTTTGGTAAATTTTAACAAAACAATCAAATAATCAAGAAGAGTGCTGATGTAAAAAAAAATTTATAGAAAAATATACCTGCTAATCAAATAATATCCAATAAATAGGGAATAATACATGGCAAAATCCGTATCACATGGCATATCATCCCGAGTTACCAATATCAGCCCGAGGGCCTCTGGCCCGAGGGATGATATTGGTCGAGGGATGATATGGCATGTGATACGGATTTTGCCATGTATTATACAGTTTATCATATATTTAAACAAAGGACTACTTTTAATCCCAAAAATACTGCCAAACTTAAAATTGGTGAAAGAAAATGCATGTATTTTGGAGAAGAAAATTTCAAAATAGGCGGAAAGTACTGTAGGTGGTTGGAATAAAATCTAACATGTAAAAGGAAAAGTTTTGCTTGTTTTTTAAACAAATCCCCACAAAACAAAACAAAAATCACAAAAAAAAAATTTTTGTTACCTACCAAAAAATTTTTTACTCCCCTCCCAAAACGATATTTTTTTGCCCCCCCCAAATTTTTTACCTTCAATTTTTTTACCCCAAAATCACCCCAAAAAATTTTTTGTTACCTACCAAAAAAATTTTTTGCCCCCCCAAAAATTTTTTTAACCCCCTAAATTATTTTACCCCAAATGTTTTTAATAATAAGTCGAAATTGAAAAAAAAGTTTTTGGGAAAAAGGGTATGATACAGGGCTAGCCATGCGATAAAGGGTGTGTGATAAAGGGTAAGCCATGCGATAAAGGGTATGACGTCATAGTGTGAATACGGAATGAAAGTCATGCACTGTATCACATATTCAGAACGTCTGTATTTATTACTAAACATATGACAAACCCCTATAATGATCAGATTATCATGAAGCTCATGAGGACAAGATATAATTGTTTGTCAAAAACTGTGCATCAAATTTAATATCACATGGATGAAGAAAATATGAAAGACACTAGCTTGAACAATGTGGATTTCCATCGTATTGTAAGCACATCTTCTTCAAATATTTGCAAGTTACTAACATATATGCTGTTATCAGAGGTTTATAATCAATATAAAGGTATACCCAATCGACAATGATTATGGATATCAATAAAAAGTCTTTAGTTGCTGAACAACGGAGAAGGATTAAACTAGTTGCAGAACTTGCGTTGTTCGACACGAGTGACATTAAAATACCTACGATTCTGTCCTAGATATTGAGATGGTACCACCATTAGCATTTCTGTGCAGCCTGAGGCGTAATGAATTCATCCCTTATTGCACCTTTTATTGCACCAATTAGCAAATCAGTGGAGTAAATCTAGAAGAAATTTAAACGTCATCTTGCTTCGCATTAAAGTATGATAAATATGCAGACAATGCCACGTGTTCCAGGTCGAGGATGCTATTTAAGGTACAAACCTCAGACTTATCTGCTTTTGGGCAAGCTTATTTAGATTTTTTAAGATCTCTAAAAATGTACAACAAAAGTATTCATTGGTAATGATGCTAGCATTATAAAGACGAGTGAATGGGTTTTTTTTGTATCAATGGGCAACCATCAAGCCAAAACCGACATTCATTACAAGCAGGGGATAATATTATTCATAGTCATTATTTGTTTATTCTTTAGAACTTCGCAAAACTAAAACACTAGCAGTGGGAACCCCTACAAAAACTGAGGTCTCATCGGGTACTCCGGAAGGGAAAACACGATCTTTTCCACGCGCGACATCCGTCACACTGCCATTGAAAAGTCAAATATTTTCATTGTCGATCTTTGTCAGTTCGGTAGTAAACAACATTGTAATAATAATGTCATTGTCATACAATATCAGTGAAATCTGGTTTATATTTTATCTCAGATATTTCAAAGATATGCGCTGATGGAAGAAGGAAGGACCCACCCCAGTTTTACTTTCCATCTTCAAAAGGAAAGAACTATTTTATTCAGTGTGACGAACATGGAGGAAGCTTTTTAATGAAATGTAAAGGGTCAACTGAATGGTGCCAAAAGAAACTGACTTGCGACCATTCTTCTAAAGATTGTGAGGAGTAGTCCATCAGATATGGTAAGTTTTATGGCGTATTACTCCATCTTGGTATTACAACGCAGACCTGTAGGGTCTCAGCGTGACCCTTGAAAGGCCTTTTTTGAAGAATAATGCGTGAAATAAGTGAATTCCAAAGTAACTGAATATTTAGTTTCTGAAGAAGGCCATTACGACATTTTGTGTCTCTTTAATATCCCTAAAAATCGACGTGACACGTGATTTCACAGATGCCAATAGGTAATTGAACATAATTGTTTTATAACTATGAATTTTACATAGTAAAGTAAGTGAGAACCGAACCGTCAGTCAAAAGAACGAACAATCCATGGACAATGGCAACATCGGAAACACTAAGAATCAAGGACTCCACTTAAGAAAAATGAAGACACACATACACAAACACATACACATACAGTAAGTTATTTGAAAGGTTAAAATGAAATCAGATATACAAATTAAGCAGATGTTTTTCATAAAATCTATATGACAAACATAGTTGTACATGAAGAAAAACCCATTAATGATAAAAATGGAAAAAGAACGGCTTAATTTTCGACCAAAATATGACCATTAATTATAATGACAAAATTGTGGCAATGTTTTCATTAGAACTAACCTTTATCCTGAATTAACCAGCAAGAGTGACCAAACGCTAAATAATTTAAAATACACGACAACGAAACTTAGATTTCTCATTTTGTCTTCTTTCACCCTTGGGAAATGAGTTTTATTTCGTGAAACTGAATATTTCAAGACACAGTTGTATGAGAAATCTAGCAACGCCAGCATTTAACAATAATCATGGATGCAATTTCGCTATTTTAGTATTTCCCAATACAAATTGAGTACACTGAAACTGTATAAGTGAGTAAGTGAAAGTGAACTTTTTTTTATCCCCCCGTTTATCAATAGGTTGTATTATACTATATTTTACATTGATACATTTTAATTTCATTTCAGAAATGATTTACTGGAGATCATGCGAGGCATGACAGTTCAAGCATAATTTCGTAATTATGTT
This sequence comes from Modiolus philippinarum, assembly GCA_002080025.1. NCBI lineage: Eukaryota > Metazoa > Mollusca > Bivalvia > Mytilida > Modiolidae > Modiolus > Modiolus philippinarum. The sequence continues at coordinate 85,738 of MJUU01034131.1, read as the reverse complement.
GTTATGTTCTCTTCATAAAATTGTAAAAGATTGAGAGAAATATTTGTTTGTAGTATAAAATAAAGACAATATGTTTGAATTAAGAAATTGTTTCATTCTTTTCATTGACGTTTTTGGTGGATCCCTGGTGGATTTTGGAATGTGATTGATATTCTCGGCCATGTTTCCTGTTTTTTTTATTTACTTTAATTCGAAAGTATTTGATTTGTACAGGTTAAAGATATATATTAAAATACTTTTCATTCTTTTCATTTGACACGTTCTTGCACCTCGATAATTGACATAAGTTATACAAAGGTCAGTTATTTGTACTAAAACAGAGCACTGTTTCTACGTATTTTTTAAAAAATACAAATAATGCCGAAGTTGCTTAAAAACAGTAAAGAAGTATGGCCATTAAGGCGTGAATTTTGTTCATATGTTGGGTCATTTTCAGAATATGCTCAAATGTTGTCGAAAATCATTTAAGGTGGTCTCTGGTACATGTACTTATTAGATATATAATCAATATATGCCACATTTGTATGTTTTCTGACTTATTAGCAGTCGAAAATGGCTGTAAATAACCTTTTCTGTCCATTTTAGCTATTTTACAGTGTTTGAGGAGATGGTACTACTCGAAGGACACTGAGAACCAAAACCAATTCTTTGTTGCGAACGTATTAACATTTGCCCTTCCAAATGGAAGTTAGTTTATTTTGGTTCTGGATGTTCTATGTAAAGAATTTTAACAAAAACCTATAAAAATGGTCAAAATCTGCCAAAATTGCATTCAAGTGGCAAGTTCATTGGCTGAATCTTTTATCCAAATATTTATGAAAATGCATTTGAATTGATTTTATCCAGATAGTGTATATAACAGATGAGCCGTTAAAGCAGTTTTCGGAAAGATTTAATGCATTCTCAAAATTAGTATGCCGAGTGAAATAAATCCACAGGTAAATGGTAAATGGCCATACCTCTTTCGTTATGCTGTACACGTGTTTCAAGGAGTAACCTCTCATCAGCAAAATTAAAAAATCAAATAATATGTAAAGCCATAATCCAAAAGTAGTCCAATACACGGAATGAAGCCTCAGTATTTTTAAGTGGTTAGAATTTTGAAGTAAACAGTAAATTTCTTATAACCCGCAAGGTCAAATTTTCACGTCAGACAAGTGTGGTGAATACCCTCCGGGACCTCTTGTCCACCAGCAGTGGCATCGGCCCAATAGTTCAAAATACAAAAATACCGAAGTTGCATAAAAAACAATAAATTTCGTTATGCTGTACATGTGTTTCAAGTATATATATATTCAATATATATTCTTAATCGAATAATAATGCTATCATCGTTGGCTGTAGTTTACTTTTTCGTAGTAAATCCGTTAATTCATATCAGTAAAAAAATATAAAAGTCACTGTGAATTAAGCTTCTGTTTATGGCAATTTCGACAACTTATGTCTATTTAGTACAGATCAAATCACATCCTATGAACCAAAAAATCATACTGACTTCAGTCTTCAGATGACCATTAAATTTTTTTAAAATCACTAAGAATCCCTTTTCACAGTAAGAAATATTCGTTTTCAATATTAAAACGTTTGGCACATGACGAGGAAATGCAAACACAATATATATAGCAACAGCTTGTTTCTAAAACACGGTTCTGTTTCCACACTTGTATCATAGAATAAAAATAAATTGTATTTACTTAGGTTTTCCATGTTATATATACACTGAACAAACATAACACTCGAAAAATGCTCTTTTGTAATAATCCAAAGAATTTCGGAATAGGAGGCCATAATGATATTAACTTGCACCTGCTGATAGTTCTATTTTAGGGCGTTACCACTGATGCGCTTTATTTTATTTTTTGTGTTTGCATGATGTTCCTTCTGTTTCGTCTTCGTCGTTATGTTGTTTCTGTGTTCGGTCCTAACATTGCCATGTAATCTGGATTTATGATATTTTTGTTGGTTGTTACTTCGGTGTTTATTTGTTAATTTGCCTGCACATTACGACACATATATATAGTCCAACCTGTCCTATTGGAAAAGATTGCTAGTGGATGGCTCCCTTTTGCATATACCTTCTTTCTGTAGATATTACCACTCAGAAACGCCAAAAAATAGCCTTTTTCGGTATGTAGGTGTACATCAAGCTATCATATCAGATTCAGTTTTGAGTTTGAATTTCGTCAAGTTTTTGTTCAAAATATTGACATTGTTTTGCTTTTTGATTTATGCTAAGTTGTCAAAGAATTTTCAAAATAAGCAATTAAAAGATATTAATGCACATCAAATAAGTTTCTACAAAAACATGGTAAAATCAAGCAATCTTACAACGCTTTTATTGTTATTTTTCATCTTGAGACCTCCAAAAATAGACTTTGCTCATACCTCATAGTAAGTTCAAGACGGCTCCAACATGTAGCAACTGTTTCAGTATAATTTAATGTTAAATGCGAACAACACTTCAGCCATGTCTTTTGTTACTCATCGATGCGGAGTCGGCAGCAAACGGTAAATTAATCTAACAAAGTGTTCTTACAATACATCGACAAACAAATACCGAAGCAATTCCAAAATCAAAAATCCAAACAAACAAGGCACTTCATAATGAGCCCAAGCAAAGACATTAAAAAGACATAACAAACAAACAACGCCACAAAACTAAAGCAATAGAGGTGTGAATCCTTTAAAAGCTGGATAAATCATTAGGTACTACGAAAGGGTAAGCATAAGCGGCACCACGCGTGGCATCCGTCATTCTACCAATAAAAAGTCCAGAGTTGTCATAGTCGGTGTTTGTCATTAAGGTAATAAACTGGATCTACTCAAAAAATATATCTACATGTATTCTGATTTGTGAAATACAAACATTGTACCGATCTGTTAAATTGTGGTGACGACCGTAAAACTTTTGTGGTGGCAATTGCAACAGTGATTGCACATAACCTTGTTGTATCAATTTCAAAACAGTAATTTCGCTCTGATGAAAAAATCGCTGTACAAACTACAGGCACAACAATAGCCAATGAGTTGTGAAATGTAGACGCCATCTGCTGGGAAAGTTGGAATGTTACTGCTCAAAAACGGGGAGCTCATTATTGGAAATTCCAAATCATCACGCTTGTCGTACAATTTTTTTTTCAAATGTCCAGAGTTATCAATATACAGGTATATGTTCAGGTAAGATGCAGATGCTGCCATCTGTTGTCCGACCAAAAAAAATAATGTAAGACAATCACAGCACATAATCAACCATAATGCACTCATTGAGTTAAATGCAAGAAACATTGACATCATAAAACCATGAGATGTTAACACTATAAAAAATGCATTGCAAAAAATGAAATGCCAAAATTTGAAAGTATTATCGTACATCTATATATATCTATATTCTCTCAATTTTCTCAAAAACAAGTTTACCATAACTGACATATATAAAGAAGACACATTTCTAGCATGGGGAATCTTTTTTCGGACCTCACACTGTAGGAAAGACAGAACCCAATCTTAAATAAACGATGAATGGATATGGAGTAAAACAAACACTCTACAAAAGCATGGTAAAACCAAGCAATCTGACAACGACTTTATTGTTGTTTCTTATTTTAAAGTCACCATGATGCCTGCACAAATGGACTTTGCGCATACCTCATAGTAAATTCAAAATGGCCCCTAGCACCTGTTTGAGTGGAATTCAATATTAAATGTCGAACAACGCTTAATCCATGTCTTTTGTTACTCATTGAAGCACGGTCGTCAACAGAAATTAAATCCTCTGGAAAAGTGTTCTGATAATCGCTATCACAACTTGCCCAACAAAATGACTAATATAATACAATATTCTGCTGAAGTGAAATATCCAGGTAAATCCTGCAATTTGATTGGTAACCTTGACAGGGGATATGAGACCGTATCCCCGTGGTAGCAAAATCACAATTTTTAAACGCTTTAAATAGAATAATTTTAGCACTTCTAGCAGAATATTCGGGCTTCACAGGGGATACGGGTTCATATTCCCTGTCTGTGCCCTATATCGCCTTCGCCTGACGGCTCAGGGGATATAAAACACAGACAGGGAATATAAACCCGTATCCCCTGTGAAGATTCCCGAATAACATATGATATCCCAACATATACACAGCTAGAGGGCACTCGCTGAGAAAATGCATGATAAAATCATGAGGTGTGGACAGTATAAACAGGTGGTAAGAATTACATTTTGAAATTACAAAAAATAAAATGTCAAATGTGAAAGAATGACAGTCTGTATAAGAAATTCTCTCAAGAACAAGTCCACCATCTTGCACGGGATATCTTTTTACGGACTCCACAAATAAAAAAAAGACAAACTTAAACTAAAAAGTCAGAAACGTATTACATATGATAAAGAAATGGTTTTTCATAATATGCACTTGCCAGAAATGTATATGCCAAATGTCACTGAAAAGTTCACCACAGGTGCCAGCATTAGTGTAAAATATGAATTGGTAAAACATTAACAGAACACGTTTTAAATTGACAAAATTGATAACATATAACATCACAGCATGTCATATCATATTCAGATGTCATTGACTTAAGTACTTTGATATTCTACCAGCCAGTACTTCGGTGCTGGCCCGAAAAACGATTTATTTGAAAATTTGTAATATCTGGATTAAGAAAATTTTGTTAAAACACAAGGAGTATCTCCCTCTTGCATAGCTCTGCCCTTAGCTGATTTTGCCTTTCCTATTTAGATCCTATTATTAATTTGTTCTCTATCAGCATTTACACATATTTCGGTTCATGGATTTTCAAATGTTTTGATTTTATTTGCACTGATGAGACATAAGTTGTCGAAATGCGCATATACAAAACCTAAATTTACAGTAACCTCGGTATTTTGTTATTTAGCAATAAACAAGACAGGATATGAAGTAATGCACATGAGACAAAGTCTCCACAAGTGTATCGTAAAACCAACCGTTTTTATTTGTTTTTCAAGTCACCATGAGGTTTTTGAATAATGAACTTTGACAATGACATATTTTAGCTGCAATCGATGTTGCTCAACATCTGTGTCAAGAATACCGCTAGGGGCCTTCTTGATCTCGCTTGAAGGGTGAATATTGTTCACTTCTGGTTGAAGATCCTCAGTCGACATCAAGATAAAGACAGGAATAAAAGCTTTGTCCTTGATAAACTGGAGTTTTTTGTATATCATGTGCATTTTTGTCACATGTACATTCCCTCCATATCCTTTCATATTTTTCTATTCGAACATACCTCATAGCATTATTCATGGATGAACAAACATAACATTAACGTTAAAGTGTTCTTGTAGTAGATGCCATCTGTTGAGAAAAAGACTACCATAAAACAATCATACCAAAAATCATATGCATATTAATGATATATTTACGAATGATCTGCAAAATAAAAACTTCCAGTAGCAAGAGTTTAACAAACAAACCACTAATTTATGCGACTTCAATATGCTATTTAGGTTTTGTAAAAATACCACGAACTAAATTATTCTTACTACATGCACATTTTTGATATATGTACAAAGGATCTGCAAATTAAAAACTTCATAGCTTAAATCAGTAGAGTGAGTTGTGCTGACAAACCATCTCCATCTAACCAAATACAAATTTTCAAACTGAATTATAACATGAATCTTTACAAAAAGGGGGTGGTATCAGTGACTTTCAGACGAAATATTTCCGCATAACTAATCTTGTGATATTTTATTTGGTTGATCATTTCCTAATTCTACTTTATGTTTTGAATTTTTGTATTTTGCGAAGTGTTGACATTTAGATAAATAACCAAATACCGAAGTTACTGCAAATTAAATTTCTGCATATGAGCATTTCGACAACTTATGTCTCTTCAGTGCATATCAAATCCAAATATTTGGAAAGCCATATAGCGAAATTATGTATAAAATTTGAAAGAGAACAAATTACCAATACAATCTAAATAAGAAAGGGAAAATAAGCCAAGGACAGAGCTATACAAGAGGGAGATAATCCTAATTTTAAAGAATTTGTTCTTAAATTTAGATATTGCAAGTTTACAAAAAAATTCGGTTTTCTGGCAAGCACCGAAGTACTGGCTACTGGGTTGGTCAATATCCTCGGGGACTTACAGTCCACCAGCAGAGGCATCGGCCCAGTGGTAATAAATAACAAAATACCGAAGTTACTACAAACTTAATTAATGCGCATTTCGACAACTTATGCAAAATAGTCATCTATACATCACTTGGTGTAGATAATAGTTGAGGCAACCCCACAAGCAAAAATATTACTATAGATAAAGATGAAATCCTGGCAAATCATAAATTGTTTACGGGGTCATCAAAAATTTTTACCAGCGACAAATCTAATGATTTTCCTAGTTTGTACTGGACACCCAAACTTCATAAGTGGCCGTAAAAATAACGGTACATTGCCGGATCTTCTAATTTTTCTACTAAAGAACTGTCTATCATCCTAAGATATTGACTGCTGCGAAAGAAGGACAGCAAAAATACTATAATACTGTTTACCCACGTAGTAGCATCATCATTATGTAAATACTAAAAAATTAAAAGATTTTCTGAACAACTTGAAAACCTTCAAAGATCCACTCTTTGAAAACATTCGATTTTTCTACACTCTATACTACTCTTCCCCTTTCAAAATTGAAAAGTCGTTTGATTGATCTTATCAAGAACTCATTTATTTACAGAAACAGAAATAAAATATATATAGCATTAGCATACATCTACCTATTTTACTAACAAAGTACCAAAGGGTAACACACGATACTACACTGAAGAACAGGTAATCAGCATGCTGAAATTTCTCATTGACAACATATTTGTCCAGTTCGGAGACAAGATATTCCAACAGACAATCGGCACTCCAATGGGTACGAATTGTGCTCTTCTCTTAGCCGACCTAGTTTTGTTCACTTACGAAACAGAATTTCTGAAAATTTGGCCAAACAAAATATAATTAAAGAAGCTAGATCATTTAATACTCATACAGATATATTGATGATGTCTTGTCGCTTAATAATAGTAAATGTGCCTACTATATTCCATTAATATACTAGTATCCACAAGAACTTGAAATAGAGGAGACTACAGACACTGACCGTTTTGTTTCGTTTTTAGATTTACTTCTGGAGTTTGACGACAGTGGCAACCTCAGCACACGAATTTATGACAAAAGAAACGATTTCAATTTTGATATTGTAAACTTTCCACACCTCAACAGTAATATTCCGTATCGAGTATATATTTCTCAATTAATCCGTTTCGTTTAAGCATGTAGTCACTATCCACTTCTTCACTTCACAGGTATCTTCCGCCGTTCTTCGGCGCACTCCCATTCATTGATGGGATAAAATGGTATTGCACCCACACCCACGTATAGGCATGGATTTAAAATATTAATGTTCAAAAAACTTAAACAAAATATAGGTGGGTTTAAGACATGTCAATAAATAAAAATCTGTACATATTTACAGTGAGCAGGACACCCATGACAATCAGAAATTGTCGAGATTATTAGATCTATATGGTTAGATTATCAGCGATATTAAAATTAAAATAAAATAAAATAAGTATCAGGGTAAGCTATCTAGTATCCAATTAGTTGGTTATTCATAGTGAGCTGTTTAGATAAAGTGTGACTATGGAATAGTAGACACTCGTGATTTAGGGAGAGAGACATATATACATATAAGGCAGTTTAAATTTTAGCAGGATATGTTAAGCACTATCAATATATCTATTATATCTAACTACGGGTAATAAAAAATATATGTAAGCACTATGATGGATAAAATACAAAATCCTACTTAAAAGGTAAAAGCAAATCATCATTATGATAAAAAATAAAAGAGCGAGCACTAACTCATTAAAAATAGGATAAGGGTAAAAATGTGAGAATAAACGCACATTAAGAGCCATATCACTATCTGCATCATCATATCGTGTAAAGCTGCCCCATGTATCACTAAGTTCAGATACTCTCAAATAATAGTTCATACTATATGTTTAATAATTCTGGTTATTGTAATGCTTTTGTTCTAGCCACATGTAGGTCATAGCACATTTTTCTACTAATATCCTCTATTTCATTAAGTTGTATAGCGGTTAGTACTACTCCAAGATCCGTGACTCGTACAGTCCAAAATTGTTTGTAGCAAGAGACCGTCATCAATAATCTTATTATATATACCAGCAAGGATAGCATT
>MJUU01034131.1:59641-77239 GCA_002080025.1 Modiolus philippinarum | reverse complement strand
AAAAATATAGGTAAGCACTAAGATGGATAAAATACAAAATCCTACTTAAAAGGTAAAGCAAATCATCATTATAATAAAAAATAAAAGAGCAGCACTAACTCATTAAAAATAGGATAAGGGTAAAAATGTGAGAATAAACGCACATTAAGAGCCATATCACTATCTGCATCATCATATCGTGTAAAGCTGCCCCATGTATCACTAAGTTCAGATACTCTCAAATAATAGTTCATACTATATGTTTAATAATTCTGGTTATTGTAATACTTTTGTTCTAGCCACATGTAGGTCATGGCACATTTTTCTACTAATATCCTCTATTTCATTAAGTTGTATAGCGGTTAGTACTACTCCAAGATCAATAGCGTGACTCGTACAGTCCAAAATTGTTTGTAGCAAGAGACCGTCATCAATAATCTTATTATATATACCAGCAAGGATAGCATTAAAGTAGCTTTGAAATTTCTGGAGGTGCCTATCCCTTATATGTTTTAATTCAGTGCAAAGAACAAGGAAGTGATTGATATCCTCAATTCCATTCTGACACAGCTTACAGATAGGTGACATCTTTTTGTTGTGCTTATGCTTAGTTCCTTCTAACATATATGTTTGTGTAACTAGCTTTATTTTAATTTCCAATGTTCTAATATTATATGGATCATTGCCAACGCTCATTATTATGTTATGAGGAGAATTGATAAGTTTGTCCTGTATCTGCAGATATTTTAGAGTGCATTTGCTAGTTTGATCTTCTATGCAAATATTCTTCAGATATTCATTTTGTTTTTCTCTAATAATACTCTTCCATTTTTCCTTTGTTGTTATATGCTGTTCAATAGAATTAAGACTTCCTAGTTTCTATTTTTCTATAACTCCTAGTATCCTATTTATAAAAAGATGTCCCCTCTCATTTTTCATAGCATATTGCCTCTGTAGCAGCTTATATTCAATATTCTGCTGATTTTCTAAAATTTTAAAGAGAATTGAGAGCATATTTCTTTCTATGACCATTTGAACTGGCATGGCACCAAGTAAGATATAGACAGCAATGTTAGCAGTTTGTTTTGGGACACCAAGTATTTGTTTCAGTATTTTCCTTTGCATAAGCTCTTGTTGTTCGATATCTTTGGACTTCAATATCACTACTTCTAATCCATAAATGATTCTCGGTATGGCGTACACTTTCCATAAATTATGAGCAACGTTTGGGGGAAAACCCCTTTCGTAGATGCAACCCAGAACCGAGTAAACCATAAATCACAGCACTACCTGTCTTGATCCTATTATCAATACTATATGAGTTATTTTCCTTTCTTATAATACCTAGATGTTTAGTCTCTATTGCATCTGTTATAGTGTCTTTGCCTAAATATATTTCTTTTGATCCTATTGAGTTATAACATACCAAACCAGATTTTTCAGGATTAATTTTCACCAGACCCCTTTGAGTATGGTGGTGGATGATATCCAGAATACTTTGCAAGTCATCAGCTGATTCACTTAGGATTAATATATAGTCCGCACAAGTCGGGACCGCTAGGCAGATACCGCCATAATATTTTCCTAGTCCACTTGCTGCAACACTGTCTAGGATATCATTATTGTAGCACTTGTACAAAGAAGTTGACAATTTTGCTCCTTGTTGTATACCTTGTGTCAACTCTATTTCGTCAGTTAAAGTACCATCCCATTTCACTTTAATAGTCATATCTCTATACACATTTCTCAATAACAGCCATAAATCTCCATCAATACCATAGTGATATAATTTGTTAAACAGGATTTCATGGTTAACCTTGTCAAATGCTTTTTCTGCATCGAGCGTCAACAATAAAAGTTCTGATTTAGAGTCTTGGGCTTCTGCAATAACTTTAGATGCTAAGTGAGCAGCAAATAACGACGGAGTTCCCTTTGTAAACCCTCTTTGTAAGGGGTTCTGTATTTCATCTATAATAGTATCAACTCTGGTTTTTATAATACTTTGTAAAATTTTTGTAAATATCTTAGTCACTGTAATTCCACGATAGTTTGATGGTAGACGTTTATCCTTTTTCTTCTGTAAGACTGGTGTAAGCACTCCTGATTTTAAAAATTTAGGGACTTCTAGATCTCGAACTATAATATTTAGTATATGATGGATTAATGGGAGTAGTTCATTACCAGCATATTTATAGTGCTCTACGGTTATCCCATCTTTATCGGCTGCTTTACCTACTTTCAATGAGTTTATTGCATCTGAGATTTCTTTTATATCTATTGGTTTTATTCTTTCTTTATCTATTTCTATCTTTTCAATAATATCATTTTGGAAGCTAGCATGCGTAAACTTTTCATATTCAAATGGTAGTGATAGATCATGGTTTGAAAGCTGTTGAAAGCGTTTTTTCCAGGTATCCAAAATATCATCTCTTGTTTCTGCTACAGTATCATTTGATATCAGTATTTTAGTATATTCCGTGCCTTCTGCTCTTTGCCTCCTAATAAGTTTATGAAAGAGACTACTATCAGATGATGATGCTGACATGATTTCGTTTGCCCTTTTGTCTTTCAGCGAGGCATATGCACNAGTATACGCTTTGCAGCTATCATTTGAGATTTTAGTGGATTTTCACGTTCTGATGGTGAGCCAGCCATTTTCCATAATTTAAATTTTAGTTTTGAGTCTTTTGATGCATTTGCTATATTTTTGTTCCAAATAGATTTACCTCTTTTCTTTACAAGACATTTTGTTCGGTACTTTGGTATTGATTACTGTAAACAGTTTTGTTTCCATCTAATTCAATAAGAAGATTAGATTCTGGTCCAAAAAGCCAATGTTCCTGTAGACAGCAGATATCAGTTTTTTTTAGAATTTGCTTCAGGTATTCCCTATTCCCTTTAATACTTTGAACATTAAAAGTTACTAAAGAGATGTTCTTCTTCGGCGCTTGTATATTCGGCCTATTCCTAAAAAAAGATTTTCTTCTTTTTCTTCGTACTTGTTTTGTTTCTGTGGTATGATTCTACTTTGCTGTATACCAACAGCACCTATGCCTAGGTTAGTACCGCTCTCCTGGTTCATCTTTTTATTTGGAATATTTGTTTTTGTAAATTGGTTGGAATTTAGTTCCTCTCTAGATTTTTTATTTATACATTGATAATCGCGATTAGCATTCATAGGTGGTATATGCTTATTGGTAAGTCGTTGCATCGGATATTTCCTATAATAGTTATCAAGAGGGTCAGCAGACAGGTTAGATAGCTTGGGTAGGTCTGTATGTTCTTGGATTTGCTGTAAATTAGATGGTAGGACTTTCAATATCATAAGTATTCTTTTTACATAGACTATCTTGGGTATAACATTGGTTAGTATGGCTGTAAGTATTTCTGGTTACTATAGGTCTTTGAACATATTTAGTTTCGCTATGTCTATTTCTCACTTGTTGATCTGGTTTAATGAGATAATTCTGTTGGTTGTAATTAGATGTACCCTTATTCCATTGGTAACAAGTAGTCAGAGTTTGAGATGAATTACCCTGCTTATTCCTATGTGTATCATCATATGGAGGATTGTTATTCCGCCCTGTGCACTGTAACCTATTTACTTTAGACTGACCATGATCGCATTGATATTCACTACTATTTCTTGCATTGGTCTGTTTTCCAGATATAAAGGCCTGACATTCAGTATTAATATGATGAGTTCTATTAGAGCATACACTTCTTTGATTAATTTCTAATAACTGGATTTTCATTTTCAATTCCATCATTTCTAATTGGTGTTGCATCTTCATGTCCCTAAGCTCCATATCCTGTTTTAAGCTATTAATTATATTTTCAATATTTAGAACAGTATTATTTGTTTGAGGTTTATGCATGTATTGGTCTCCATAGGTGTAGCTATTCTCATAGCTCTCCAACCTTACTTTCATTAGTTCGATTGCATTTTTATACATTTTATTTGAATCTTCCAGTATTAATATTCTGGCTTTGCATTGTGCAATCTGTTCATGGAGATAAGCATCATTTGATGGACAAACCTTAGATTTATTACTACCATTCTTCTTTGCTTTTGGTTTTGATTCCACTTTGGCTGGTTCTGTTACCACTACATTTTGTTGTAACCTTTCATGATCCTGTGAGTTATTAATAACCAAGAGTTGCTTCGGATCAATTTTCTTCCTCATAAGGAATTTTAATATCTAGCTGTCGACATATTAAGCAGATATAATTATCACCATCTAACGTATATTGCGGCAAGTCGCATCTGGTGTGTACGATCAGCTCACATTTGCAGCAAATAGCTGCCCATATCTACTTCCCTCTTGCAAATATTACAGAGTATACCTTCATTTTCTATATTACTGTAAGAGTGGTGTACCAGCGAGGCATCCCCATTAGTAAATTTTGAACGTAAGTGTAGGAATGTCGAGGTATCTCCATCTGCCAGCTGTAATTATAATTGCAGGTCTAGCGAGGCGTCCCCACTAGAAATTTTAGAAGTTGAACAAGACTGTGATACCAGTGAGGCGTCCCCACTAGCGTTATTGTAACTATTGTCTCGTAGTAGCAGATCTAGCGAAGCGTCCCCACCAGCCGGTTTAGTAATTTTTTTTTGATGCAGCTCTAGCGAGGAGTCCCCACCAGTAGCTTTATTAGGTTTGTTTCGATGTAGTTCTAGCGAGGCATTCCCACTAGCAGGTTTAGCAATGTTGTTTCCATGCAGCTCTTAGCGAGGTGTCCCCACCAGTAGCTTTATTATGTTTATTTCGATGTAGTTCTAGCGAGGCTTCGCCACTAGCAGGTTTAGCCTTGTTATTTCGCCGTAGTTCTAGCGAGGCCTCCCCACTAGTAACATGGAAGATATTACTTTGATGAGGTTCTAGCGAGGCGTCCCCACTAGTAACATTTGACTTGGAGCTTACTGTCGAGACTAGCGAGGCGTCCCCACTAGTAGCTTTGACAAAGTTGTTTCGATATTGGTGTAGCGAGGCGTCCCCACTAGTAACATTTGACTTGGAGCTTACTGTCGAGACTAGCGAGGCGTCCCCACTAGTAGCTTTGACAAAGTTGTTTCGATATTGATCTAGCGAGGCGTCCCCACTAGTAATATTTGACTTGGAGCTTTCTGTCGAGACTAGCGAGGCGTCCCCTCTAGTGGCTTTGACAAAGTTGTTTCGATATTGATCTAGCGAGGCGTCCCCACTAGTAACTTTTGTTATATTTTTCTGCTGTACCACTAGCGAGGCATCCCCACTGGTAGTGTCAGATTTAGGATTAGACGTTGCTAGTGTTGTTAGTGCATTTATTATACTGCAGACTGAGATGTTCTCCCCCATCAGTAGCTTGGTCATCATCAGGTATCGTATCAGACCCCATACTCTCCATGACAATTCTAATTTGCTTTTCAAGCATTATATTCAATTGCTTTAGATCATGTTGATTGTTCATAATGTTAGACATATCTTTCAAGTGCATCAAGAATAGCTCATGCCCATGTCCAGTAACCTCAATCCGTGCTGTTGTATGAAACAGGTTTATTCTATATTGTTGTTTTCTACTTTTGATATTTCTAATTGAAAGAGAAGATCTGATACAAAGTCCATCTCTATCATTTTGATTGGTCATAACTGCCTTATATGTATGGTGATCATCAAAATATTTTTCAATATTTTTTCTAAGGAGTTGATAGGCAGCAAGAGATAGTTCTAGAACATAAATACCATGTTTGTATTCCATTTTAACATCTATATTTCTTTGGCATTGCTCAATCTTTTTTTCTAGGGCCTTTTTTTGTTAAGAGTGAAACTTTCATACTTAGTTGGTGTAAATATGTCAGGCTTTCCTCTGATACGACTAGATACCCTTAGCATAGACATTTTCTATCCCTAGCTCAGGGGTAGGGTAAGAATAACCAGTAATATGGTATATTTTGATTATTTTACGATTTCAGGACGACTCTTCTTCTACTATAACAGTACGATAGTATCTTATGGGCAAATCTTCTCAGCCAGAGCCTTGCTAATATTGATTTAGGGTGTACTCCGTCTTTTTCTAATAATGATAAATATATACTAGACTTATATCTTGATGTATATGATTTAGTTTTTACTTTAGATGTTCTTACGAGATCTAACTTAAATTTGGGCGACTTTGTCTCGCTGTAGTTCAGTTCTCTAATTACGTAATTAAGAGCATCTATCTGTTGCTCGTGTACTATATGAGGCAAAATTTGTACAGCCTTTGCTGTAATTCCAATGCTGGATTGAGATAGGGGGCACCTCCAGGAAGATCACTTCAGATTTTGGTAATGTACTTTGTATGATGTTTTTTAGAACAGTATATTTCCTTTTTGTATACCAAACGTTTCTATCTGTTTCAGATTCCAAAGACAGTAGTTTAGTTCCCTTTTCCAAATATGTGAGATCGCATGTGCCAAGCCATATAAAGAAAGTATACTTATTTGAAGGCAAAAAAATTTGAAGTAGTTGATCTTCTTTCCAATAAATGCATTTCTGTATGTTGAGACAGTGCTCCGTTATAATTTGCATCTCTATATAATTACCCTTACTATCAGCAAGGAGTACAGGATTACTTGTAGGGTGTAATCTCTCAACCTCTTGTAGATTAACATAGAATTGTCGATTTTCTAACTCTATTCTCCGAGATATGGCTCAATGATACGTAGGTCTACACTTTCAGAAAAAAAAGTGGGGAGCTACCAATTCAAAGTGTAAAAACAAGGGAGAAAATTTCTAGGAACTACAAATAACTTACAGATGAGTTAATATTATAAAAGAATATTGATGTAAGTATGAGTGGGAACAAGAATAATTTCACCGGTTTGACAAAAAAATTCAAATTTAAAAATGGCGCCTATGTAAAAAGGATGGGCAGACGTAAATCGTAAAATTTAACAGCCAAAAATCACTGGAATAATACCAAATGGACAAAAAAATGATGCAAACAGTGATAAAACGGTGGGTGTGGGTGCAATGTGCGTTAAAAAAACCAAATCTGTGGTCTTTATCTGTGCTCTTCAAAATTCGTGTCCGTGCTGCAGGATTTTTTTGCAACGACACAGATGTTTAATTCGTGATCTTTTAAATCAGGGCTTTGATAAATGCATATTTTATTGATAAATATTCAATTCCAATTTCCAATTTTATTGAAGACGGTTTTGTGTAAGTTTTAGCTTTGTCTTTTATGCCACTTTGGTGTGATTTGTACACCGAATGACAAAAACATTTTACCTGTATGATGAGACAAGGCTTGTACATCGAACTACAAAATCATTTCACCTGTGTGAAAAAGGCAATGTTTTGACATATTATGGCTTTGACATTTAACACAATCTGTGCACACATAAGCTATAGTTAGTCGTCATATAAGCGGGAGATTGATGCATCATTAAACTTGGTTTTTTATAAAATGCCCGTTTTAAGGAGGGAATATGACGGCTTGCCAACAATGCTCTGTGTTGGGTTGTGTTTTCTTGATTCTGTCATACGTTTTACGGATTTTCTTTACCAGTCTCTCCCTGTAATTGATTTGCGTTTTGTTGTCAATTTTTTGCTGGGTTAAATAGACTGAAAACACTTTTTTGCGACGACTCTTTATAATTCCTTTACAACGGAACAAATAAAATTAGGTTGACACACTGTTTGATGCAAAGATAAGGGGGGTTAACATTCTTACACGGTTCAAAGTCATTTTCAGAAGTATTGGTTGTTTCTTGAAATTATGTCTCTGCTAAAAAAAGAAAGAAAGAAAACTTGTCGAAGAGACATGCAGGCGTTCGAGTCGGACAACTCAAACAAAGACACCATTGTTTATTTATCAGATACCAATTAAAAAAGAGGTAGAACTTCAATAAAAGACTAGAAAATACGGTATGAGACACGGGTGCTCTTCTACCAAATGTAAAAAAAAATGGATAACAGGAAACACCCACAACGGCTGAAAATTATAATTACATGCCACAATCTGCAAGGAAACTACACAGGAAAAATATAATAATATAACAGTACAAAATTGATCTATTTTATTCAGTCATTAAGATATTTGTTGCTACCAATGAAAAAAAATATACTGAAAGTTAACCAATTGGTAATATTTCAATTATTCAAATCATTGTCCTTTGACCAGATTGTCATAAAACTGCACCACATTTAACTTTTACGACCAACTTATCTGGAATCTACACATTTCCAGCTTTCCGATGATGTACAATGTAGCTGTGTGTTAGGTAGGTGCATTAAAAATGGAATTTGACCTGTCAAGTCACTTGCCTATCAGTTAGAAAAAAATAGATACCTTTCATAATAATGAATCAATTCAGTTGGTCAAGATATGGTTACTTGACATGTAAAAGTCTGGATTTATTTGCTCCTAATTGTTAAATTGTCCGTGAAATAAGCCTTTTCTTTACAATGTCCCCTGAAAAACCGAGATGACCAACTTTAAACATTTTGAAATAACAATTTTAATAAACGCCTCGGAGAAACAACAATTGTACAATTGACAATTTGGATTTCACATCTTTCGAGGCCCGGCCATAATTGTATATATCATTCGACATGTGGCATCTGTTAAATAGATTTTAATTGACACTAACAATTCATCTACATATGTACAAACTAAATAACCCCTACATCATTGATAAATGTATCCAAACAACGGATGGATGTTTTTTTTTTTTTTTTTGTAGTACTCTCTTGATAGAAATAATAAACCCAACACCTATATTGTCTGCTCTTAGTGGTAAATTCAAAGTGAAACAATAATGATAACTGAAAATTCATAAATTTAATTCACGTCTGACAGTAGCCATCCTGCAAAAGAACACCTTCCATATCCAGTGCTATATAAGCTTCCGGTTGATGCATAAGTCGGATGCGTCCTCACAATACTGACATCACCGCGATTCATCCAAACGACAACTATCTCTGTCACACCAGTAATGTCAGAGTCAGCTGAACTGCTGTCGGCAAAGGCGACTCCTTCTACTTCTTGGTTAACAACCAGTTGTACACTTGCATAGGCGTCGCCGTTTGGATGGATGGTAAAAGTGAGAACATATATACCACTCGTAGGTGCTGTAAAGGCCCCGGTATAGTTATTGTATCCATGTCCAAAGTTTGACTTGATAACATCAAAAATCAAAGTTTTGTGTTTTTGAATTGGTTCACTTGCACTCATGTATGCATAAAATGCTACTTTTGAGTCCCGTCCGTCAGTGCTGAGTAGTAACCTTCTGTCTGAAAAAATTAAACTTTTGTATCAATTTAAATCGCTTACACGTGTAGAAATGAAGTTATAAATTATAGCCTCTTTCGTATAGAATGATTAAGACTTCAATATTTTACGAAAGGATATGGAGTAAATGAACATGAGACCATAACACATATGTTAACTCCAACTGCAAATTTATTCCTCATCAGCAGCACTAGAACCCAAACTAAGGAAATCCATAATTTCAAAAAATGTTGAAATGCATAAAACGAAACGTAATCCGAATAAGCAGTAATATCAAATATATAAGGACAAATCTACGATGGTCGGAGTTAATCCTTCGGTTTTAGAATTTACATAAATTTAGATAATAGTAATTGAACAAAGTGTACACATGAGACATTATCTCATGTACAAGTACACCGTATCTAAGAAAAATAAAGAGCATACATCTCTACAACATATATTATGTCATGAGCATGAAAAAATATTTTATGTTTTATGTACTTTTATATCTATATTTTGGTCATCAACTGAATGGAAGGTCTTGAAGTTTGAAATAAATAATGTCATTGATTTATGTAAACAAGGTGTTATTTCCTTTCAAATTGTGTTTTTATATTTTATTCTAATGCAACATTAGTAGTATATAATGTGGCCTTTGGTTCTCATTTGACGAGGTGCCCGACGAGGTGCTACGAAGTGCTACCGTAGTAATACTATATTAATTTGTTCTCAATTGACAAGTTGCTGTCTAGGTGCGACGAGGTGCTAGTGTCATTGGCCTTGCCACAGGTGTCTCGCCTTCAGCCTTGGTCTCGCCTATAATGTACTTAATGTGCTTATGTACTAATATAATATTTTATTGGATTCTCATTTGACGAGGTGCTTATATATAAATAGTATTTCATTGCATTCTCATTTGATGAGGTGCTTATATGTTAATTGTATTTTATTTGGATTCTCATTTGACGAGGTGCTTATATATTAATAGTATTTCATTGGATTCTCATTTGACGAGGTGCTTATATGTTAATTGTATTTTATTTGGATTCTCATTTGACGAGGTACTTATATATTAATAGTATTTCATTGGATTCTCATTTGAAGAGGTGCTAATCCATTAATCGAGGTACTAATGTATTAATGGTATATTTTATTTGGCTCTCATTTGACGAGGTGCTAATCTATTAATAGTATATCTTATTGGGTTACGAAGTGGCAATGTGACATTCTCAATAAGGCTTTTTCTATGCGATAGACCTTAGTTCTTTCGTTGTTTATCGTTAACTGGATTCTCATTTAACGAGGTACTTATATATGATTAGTAAATATATCCTCGTTTGACGAGGTGCCCTCTTTGACACACGAGTTTTTGAACCTTTAAAACAAAAATCTGCCTTTGATCCAATTACTAGTATATCAAACCGTATCTTAGAAGCTTTTATTGAACCTAACTCTAACCTAATCCTAATCCAATCCCTTTTGCTTTGGACAACACCTTATATCATTTGTGATGTCTCTGTTACCCGGTTACCTATCCTAAACCTTTTACCTTAACTTTTTACTGTAGTGTTGTTACATGATAAGTTATGTCTTTGTTCAGATATGTTCCGATTAACTCTACCCCACTCCAACCCTAGCCCAAGCTTTTGTGTTCTCTTTCCCGAACAATGACTATTTTATTTAGGTGTGTTTCTCTTACCCAGTGAACTAACCTTAACCTTATACTTACACTAATCCTAACTTTAATTCTAAATCCTAATCGTCTTACTTTTTGTACCTCTAATTATAGATTTACTTCCTTTGTTTATTGTTATTCTCATTTGTTTCAAATTATTAGAGTTATCTCCCTAACCCAAACCTTAACACTAACCCAAGTTCCTATGACAACTCTATATTCATTTATTTTTCTATTTCTCAAACTATTTGAATTATCTCCCTTTTATCTCTTACTTTAGTTGGTATGACACTGCTATATTCATTTATTTATTTTTTTTAAAATGTCGAATGTTATTCTAATTTTCTCATGTTATCTTTCTTTTATCCAACTTCTAACTAAACCTAAGTTGCACAGAAATTCTATATTTATTGATTTTTTTTAATTTTCGAAACTTTGAAACTTTGAAACTTTTTATTTCACTAAAGGCCCACCATGAGGCATAATAGTACAACATTACACATGTAAAATATGGAACAAACATATATACATATAAGAATTAGCATATGCAGATGGAAGTAGATANAGATATAACAATTTTACAAAATTTTGCCAATCCAATTAGTACATATTTATCTTGACTATTCATTATCTCAGAAAAACTAACAATGTTTCTGTTATTATATATATGAACTGGTATAAATTTATATCTTTCAGAACAGAAAAAAGTACAGTTAAACAAATAGTGAAACTCATCACCTATTTCTTCCTTTTTACATAGATCACAAATTCTTTCAGATCTATCTATACTAAAAAATCTACCAGCGAATGTTATTGTAATATTCTCAAAGTATTGGAGTTATCTTCCTTTTATCTCTAACTTTAGTTGCTATGACAACTCTATATTAATTAATTTATAAATGTATTCATATTTTTATTTCTATTTTCATTCAATTTTATATTTTTTTAATAACCATAGTTTTTTGTCCGAAACCGATACAGAAACCGAAATCATACTGTACAAAATGAATAGTGTGTTATGACAATCAGTGCCTGATAGGCTAAAAAGTACTGCTTTCGTTTTGAAATTTTTTACAGTACATTTATTTATAAATACAATGTAGTAGAAGCGATAACTCTTTGGGCATTTCATAATAAATATGTTATCATTCTACAATTTGATTTCAAAATTGTTCTTTTTTGGGGTAAAATCGAGAACAAAAAGATTTACATTTATAAAATAATGAATTTACTGTAAAGTAAGCTTCTACATATGCGCATTTCGACAAATTATGTCTCTCCAGTGCAATATCAAATCAAAACAATTGGAAATCCATAAATCTATAATTGTTGGAGGGTACTTATATCTATATCAATGATTGTTTTTGTAATGTATTTGGAGAGAATTTGTCTACTCTCATATGCATTTACTCCATGTCCTTTCATTATTTATTCTACATGCAACTTGATCGGTTGTTGAAGCTGGTGTTGAAGGCATCGTAATGACCCAATTTTAAGTAAGAACTGAAATTTGTTTTAATGCATCGTTCTTCAAGGACTAGTTTTTCATTATTCATCTTTAAGTTACGATTGCAAATAGAATGTTTTCTGCCATTTTTCGAATCGGTATATCTATTGATCTGAATATTTCACGTTCTCTGTTTGCATTTATTTTGCGTTTGAGTGAAGGACCAAAAGAATTCGTACATGACAGCAGATCAAGATATGAAAATCCTTAATAATATTTAGAGAAAATAAAATTCATAAATTAATCCGTTTTGACAGACATTAAAAACATGTATAATGCAAAAAGAGTACATCTTACCAGGAACTGAAGAACAAACAGATTTGTTATTATAAATAAGCAATCGCATAGAGTGGTGCTTGTGACCATTTTTTGGGTTCGAACGAACAGCAGATTTGCGGGACATTAGGTTGTAATTTTTGTCGTTTAGCAGTTATTTGATTAAACAAATCTCTGGAAATAAGGTTTTTCTCATTAAATTTAATTCTACGGTTTAAACTCGATCTTTATTTAGTTTTTTTTTATTTCATTTCATCAAATTCATTTGGAAATTTATACTTTCAATGAAGATTTTTGTATCGCAGTATACATATTTCCTAGAATAAATAATGTCTGAAAATTAGGATTTTAAGTTTGCATATTCAGCTCAATCTTTAGAAATGACCAAAACAATTCAGTATTTGAAAACTTTATTTCATCATATCCTTTTGAAGCAATTTTAACATATGCAACGAAGAAAAAAGATGCAATCTATGCCAACTATGGTTTCACGAAGCATGTGTAAGTATTGACAATAGTGCAGAAAATGGGTTCTGGGTATGTCCCGAGTGCCGCATGATGCCAACTCGAACAAAAAACATCGAACGCATGTTGTTAGATTTTATAGGGAAATACAAGGAAGAAGAGGACGATCTTGCATTGAAATGCACAGAGGTACAAAATCTAAAAGCCGAAAACAGCAGACTACGTGACAAAGTTACAATACTTAATAAAAAACTGGGTCGAATGAATCAATATTTAAAGAAGAGTCTAACACTACAGAGAAAGGTCGTCTTGCACAAGAAACGGACAAAACAACAGTTACATGTAGTAAGCCAAAAGGGACACTTTTGACCGGCAGCTCTATTATTAGAGACATTACCCGTAAGTCATATCATTTAGACACTGATTCTATTTGTGTACGAGGTGGTCACGTATCCGACATTACGGCTGCTTTGCTGAACTTGCCATGTGAAAGTATGTATGAAACTATTATATTACATGTTGGTAGTAATGATTGTACCAATGATTCTTATGACAATGTCACATTTGTAGAAGATTATGAAATATTAGTTAAAACAGCAAAAAGTAAGTGTGAAAATGCTGTAATATCTTCGTTATGTCCAAGGCTTGATGACAAATTTGGAAATATCATGAATGCTTATACAGCTTTGTATAAAATTGCAAATGACGAAAATTGCTTGCCCATTGAGAATGACGAAAGCTTTAGACTGTCGAATGGTTCTGTAAATACTATGTTGTATCACAATTGGGGAATACATTTGAATAGAAAGGGTACAGATAAGTTGGCGGAAAATTTATGTATTAAACGGAAAAATGTAAGTAATGTCGGAAATATTCGGAAAGGCCCTGTCACATCAAATCCTCGAATGGGCAGCAACTTTACTTCGAAGCGACGTCCCTTTCACAGAGATGTTGACAGAAGCCAGTCTGGACAGAGCTATAAACAGAGACGTAATACACAGACTAAATCAAATAACAATGTAAAAGGTAATACAGTCAGACGTCACATGAAATTTGATGAATCTAGAAATGAACATGGTAATAATGTAGATATAATGTGTTGGTTCTGTAGAGAGTCAAACCATGTGTCAAGAAATTGTAGACAAGGTGATTTTATTATTTGTAAACACTGTAATGAGTATGGCCATGAAGAGAAATTTTGTTCATATTAGGTTGAGGGCCAAGAAGAAAGCGCCGCTAAGGGCGACAGTTCTAAAATAACAAAAAACTGTGAAAAATCGAAAAGGCGTAGGCATCACCGAGGAGGTAAATATAAAAAGAAAAGAAGAAAATTTACTTTTGATTTCCTCAATATACGAGGCATCAGATGTATATTACAAGAAGTAAACAAACATTTAAATGATAATTCTGTTGATATTCTATGTTTAGCTGAAACTTTTTTAAAGTCCGATAGTAAACCTACGAGTCTTCATAACGGTTACAGCTGGATAGGCAAGTGTCGTAAACAAAGTAAAGACAAAGGAGGAATTGGTATTTGTATCAAAAAAGATTTGCCAATTCTAGATGATAACTTAGTAGATAGTAAAAATGATAATTTTGAACGTTTGTGGATCTTAACACGCATCAACGGCTTAAAAACCGCTATTGGTGTCGTTTATTGCCCAAACGATGGGGTGGAAAAAGATAAAACCGACAAACTCCTATTTGAGTTATTAGAAAATTGCTCTCTTTTTCAGTCACAGGGTTATGAAATTTGTCTCTCCGGAGATTTTAACGGTAGATGTCTCACAAAATGTGAATTTACAGGTAAAGCTGTCTTAAATAAAGACACGAAGAGCTACAATGGCTTAAGACTTCTTCAGTTTACGGAGGCGGCAAATTTGATTTTTGCCAACGCTGCGAGACGTTGTTAGGGATATTACACTAGAGTAATGAATTATCAAAAGTCTTGTATTGATTATATTCTATTGTCGCATAAACTATCATATGATATTAACAGCGTATTAATAGATGAAACGGGTGTTTTTCATTTACATAGCGATCACGTTATTCTTAGTGTATCGTTTGATGCTAAGACCACATCGTGTAAACAAAACAAGACTGAAATTAACAAGTATTTTTGGAAATTAAACGATGATGTAAATTGGGAATCCTTTCAGAAAAATCTGGAAGATAGTTTTCCAGAAAATTGGGCCGACGTATACACTGATGAAGACGATATATGGGAAAGTTGGAAAAATAAGGTCAATGCAGCAGCCGAATCGGTTATTAAAAAGACGGGGAGGGTCGCAAACTACAGAGATTTTTGGGACAAACATTTAGACAGAATGCTTAAATCGAGACGCACAGCTAATATACTTCAACGGTTACATAGCAAAAATAGGTCTCACGATTCCGAATTAGGACAACAAATTTCAAAGTTATATAGAAAACGTAAACAACAGTTGCAAGATGCAATCAAACGAAAAGAATTTGCCAATAAAGAAAAACTCTTGTCTGATAGATGCATCTCTGCCAAGAAAAAAAGCAAGACTTTTTGAACCTGCTAAGAGGTTCCAAAGAAGTTAGCTTTTCAAGTCAACTGCTTGATCCATTAGATAAGAACAGAACGGTTGATGACTGTGACGGTATAAACTCGTATCTTCGCGAGCATTTTAGTAGAATTGGAAAAGATGCTACGATTGATACTGAATTTAAGTCGGAAATTTATCAGTCAAATCTCCGGCATCTATCCAGTTCAAGTAATTGTAAAAACGAAAACATGGAGACGTTAATGTTTTCTAGGGACGAAATCAAAAGCGTTATTCGTTCCTTAAAGGACGGAAAGGCACCAGGCGTGGACGGCTTCCCTAATGAATTTTAAAAGTACGGCGGAGATATTATTGTTAAATCTCTTAGTGATCTTTTTACTTTCATTTCCGATTTAGAGTGCATCTCTCGTGAATGGCAAAAAGGTCTTATCAAACCGATACATAAATCGGGTTCAAAAACTGATCTAGACAATTATCGTGGTGTTACTTTATCCTCAAATGTATATAAAACGTTCTCAAAGTCACTTGAGACAGTCATTACGTCACATATCGAAAAACATAACGTTCTTGGGGAGAGTCAAGGGGCATTCCGCAAAGATCGTCGATTCGAGGACCATATTTTCTCTTTGCAAGGAATTTGCTCATTGCAAAAATCGGAAAAAAAATCGGTTTACCTGGCTTTCTTAGATTTATCCAAGGCGTTTCACAGAGTATGGCGCGAAGGTCTTATCTCTGTTCTGTGGAAGCACGGAATACAAGGAAAATGTTGGCGGTTAATTCGTGACATTTATAAAAACGTAGATAATAAAGTTGTATTCGGTGATTATGAGTCGGACTGGTTCGAACAGGAATACGGAGTGAAGCAGTGATACGTCTTATCTCCGACACTTTTCTCGGTTCCTATGAACGACCTTGTCAGTATGATGGAAGCCAGCAGTATAGGTGTTGAGATTGCGTCCAACCTTATAAACTGTCTCCTATTTGCTGACGATGTTGTTCTCATAGCAAATTCCCCTGAAGACCTGCAAAAACTGTTAGATTTGTCATGCGAGTTTGCTATGAAATGGAATTTAAAGTTTAATTCAAAGAAATCGAAAAATATGAAAATTGGTAGATCAACCCATATTGAAGGACAATTAAAACTTGGAAATGATGCTCTTGAAGTAGTACAAGAGTATAAGTATTTAGGATATTTTTCTAAATAAATCCTTAAAATCAAACTTCCACGTTAATAGTTTTTTAAAAGATAAGGCTGAGCGGCAGCTTAATTACTTAGCCCATGTGATGGGTGAACATGGTGACTTTAACCGGATTAATTTCGGGAACGCATTGTGGAATTCGGTTACACGACCGTCCCTTACACACGCTTGTTCAGTGTGGTTGCCTCTTACAAAACAAAGCAGAGATGCCCTGATCGAGCAGAAAAAATAATTTTTCGAACTAATTTATCGATCCCGAAATCTGCATTGTTTTTAGAGTTGGGATGGGAACCTATCTGTAATTTCATCGAAAGACAGAAAGTTTCTTACTATGAAAGGTTCTCTACCCTCCCAGACAGTAGATTATGTAAAATTATGTACAACGAATTGTCCAATGTCTCAAATGGTTTATTGGATTATGAAACAGAAGTATGTTCAATGATTTCTCGTGTAATCACCCAAAATTGGAATTTTGATGTCTTCTCTTGCCTTCTATCGTCACTGTTTTATAGACACTGTGAAACAGAGATATCTTTTTAATAATAAAGACTTCTTTTCGTCACGATTAAAGTTATTGGCAAGAACCAATACTATTCCGCTTCAATCTAATTTATTCCGTATGAATTTGGCTGATAACGAAACGTGTCCGTTATGCAGCGCTAGCCGCGAAGATCTCGAGCATTTACTTTTGCACTGTCCATCTCTGGCGTCTTATCGAGAAAATGT